>JARHVA010000088.1:7722500-7980000 GCA_037957365.1 Torreya grandis
AGGATGGTCAGGTCCTATCCATGGTCTTATAATATAACTCACAAAAGAAATCCTAAGGGGAGGGGGTGATTAATATACCAAACAACAAATCTCAAGAGGAAATATCATGAATATAAGGAGTGAAAAAGGGAGTGTAAAAATAAAGATTTAGGCATCTTATAAAAATACTTAGAAGGCAAGAGCCATACTAAGGACATGAGAAGACACTAAGTGACTAGTGGTCATCTATGTACAAAGAAAACCTGCTCGCTATAGACACAAAACTTTGTAGGTAAATAAGTGTGGTAGTAATATCAACTTATGAAGGTAGATTGGTACAAGAAAATAAAAATAAACCTACCTTCCCATGACATGTTCCCTACTCTTCAGGACCCCTTATAGAGCCATCAATCTACTACAAAGATCAGGTAATTACGTCAAAAAGTAGGTAGCACTAAAAGATTTTTTATTCTCCTATTCTAATCTATTGGCCTACCACAACCCAAAGGACCTTGACTCTATCATGAGGTCAAATGTGGAGTTTGATATTTGACTAGAAGAAGGAGATGTAATTTAAATCATGTCTTTTAGTGTGATTATACTTTTAAGAATATTTTTTACCTTTTGATATCATTACCTTTTGTTTAAATGATTTGGATTTTAACTTTATTTTGAATGTTTTTTAAGATTCCTCCTCCATACAGATTTGGAATCACCAATCATGAGAGAGATAGAGATACACACAAATACACTATAGACTAAGGATAAAGGAAGATAAGAAACTAAAGACAAAGAGTGACTAGGACACTTAGGCTTGAAAATGAAGTATCATGTGATCTCAAGTCTCAACCATGTATATGCTTAGTTTAAAAAAAAAGGAAGAGGGAAAAAGGAGATCCAAACTATTCTGATAAGAGGAGATAATAATGAGATAGATTTTTTACTAATTGATCACATGGTAAATGGAAATTAATAACCAAGGGGAATAGGGTAAGTATAACCAGATCACCATGAAAAATTACCTATGAAAAATAAGGATAAGAAAGCAAAACAATGATAAAGATATACAAAGAGAGTTTTGAGAAAAAATCCAAGGAAAAAAGGAAGGGAAATTAATGATAAAATAAAAGATAATCACATTCAAAATTAAATGATAAGAGAACAATATATAATACAAGTAAGATCATGGTATGAAAGAAGCAAAAATTTGACATATTGTCAAATGATATAACAGATAAAATTAAGATTGGAACACACATCCAATCCAATATAAATTTGAAATAACCATGCATGTGCTCATAAATATTGAAAAATTTATCCACACACATTATCCAATACATTGGATAAATCTTTATGAAGCTATAATCAAATGACTACTAAGGTTTCATCAATCTTCAATAAATATTGGGAAAATACTTCTTTTTTGATCTCCTCAATTGAAAAAGTGGGAATTCTCAAAAGATCATGTTGATGAGGAAAATTAGGTAAAGGATGGTCAAGAGAATGTATAGGATTAGGATCTATGGGAGGAGAAGGAATTATTAGTGTATAAGGATCCACAAGTGAAGGACTCCTGGGTGGAGAAGGATCCACATGTGAGGGAAGGTCTACAAGTGAAGGGATCACAGGTGGAGGCATAAAAGGGACCATAAGAGGTGATGAAACCACTAAAGGTAGAGCCATGGGGGAATAGGGAGGAGTCTTCTTATGGGAATGACCTATGGGAGGAGTGGTAGAAGGTCCTATAATGGCTATAAGGTGATCTTTGAGATTCTATTATAGGATGTGAAAATGATTAGTGTGATGGGTACCACATAGATGCCATAGACAATATACCTCACCATAGTTGGGAAAATATTTAGGAAGTACCTTTAGGGGATGTATATCTTTATTTGATGATGGGGAAGAAGGACACAAGGTATAAATATATTTCCACAACTTGCAACAATGGGTGGAAGAATGGTTATCTATCTCATGGAAGCAATAGATATGCCGATGAGTGGTTTTATTAGAATCACTCATGGAAGGAGGTAAAATAGGATTGAAAGAAGATAGAGAACACTCATCAACCCATTTTGTGGGTAGAGGAGCCATCTTAGACAAGGGAAATAAACCATCACCAAGCAAAGGTGATGATGAGGAAGGAATGGAACTAGGCTCCATGGAAGGAGTGATAGCATCAGAAATAGGGGTAGACTCAACAATAATAAGAGTGAGAACATGATCAAATATAAAAGGAGTGGGAAGAGGCTCAACTATAGTAGGCTATATTGAGGGAGGGGTGGGATCTATAGAAGGTCTAAAGAGGGTTTTACTAACCTCAATGGTAAACAAATGATGGGATTTAGGGAACATAAAAAAATGGTAAGGCTTGATCATAACATGATCCATGAGTATAGTCATATGTGGTTCCTAAAAAATTAGAGGTGTTAGTTCCATCTCTACCCTATGATAAAGGGTAAAAATAAAAAAATAAGGAACTATAAGTGAAGGAAAATTAAGAGATGCACGAAAAGACTCAAGTAAATAAGAATAATAATGAACAATGTTGGCATCATGAGCTTGGACAAGACCACCTAATAAAGGATCATCTAAGGAATAACCATCATCATAATCTAGGGTGTGAAAATCAATGACATAGGTAAGGATAACCTTGTCATCCAATGAAGCATGGTGAATAGAATGCCTAGTCTTGGCCAAGATAATGGGAATGCCCTCACAAGGAGGTTTACTAGAACAAGGCTGCAAGGAAGTAGGAAGCTGTGAGATGAGATGAGGTGAGAGATTTGAAGTTTTTATCTATAAATTAATCTCATGGGGCTCATCATCATTAGAATCTAAAAGTTTAGGAAGAATGTTACCAATGAGCTTAGGATGCCCATTATAATCATGGGTTAAATTAATAGGAAAGTTGAGATTATAAGACTCATAAAATGGAATATTAGGAAAAGGTTCAAGAGTAGGAATCTTGAAGACACCATGATCTTGGAATTATTCTAAATTCCAAGGGTCAACATCACCTTTAATCTTGTAGATGGCTCTATTGTGAGGAAATATAATGCAATGGTAAGTGAAAGAAGCAATAACTCTCATGTGGTGAGTCTACAACCTACCAAGAAAGATGTTATATGAAAGGGGAAAGTTAAATATCATCACCTTCACATGAATAATGATAGGTGGAATGGTAAGGGGAAGCCACACAACCTAGATGAGGCATTTGACTTTTATCGTATCCTTGGCATGTGTTATGTGTAGTCGTAAGATTGCATTCAAAATACCCAAGATTCTTAATGAAATCAAGAAAAGCAACACATGTGATAGAAACCTCATCAATCAAGGCATGTTTAACTTGGATATCACTGATTTAGATGCTAATAAATAAGGGAGGATCATTTTCATGAAGCATAATCTCATCAAGAATAATAAAAGCTATGGGAAATTTTAGACAAAGAGAAGTGTCTATGGTCTCATCAACATGGATAGACATCTCTTTACATTGTTTCAAAATAATATCTTTGAAACCAGATAAAGCTACCTCTCATCCTATTAGGGGAGGATGAGGGACATTCATCTCAAATAAGAGTTGCATGAGATGGTTCCTTTGATGTTGGGAAGTCCTCATAAGCTCAAAGAATGTAATTTGGGATGGGATATTAGTGAGCTTTAAAATGGAATCCCACTCATAATATCCCATAGGAATGTTGTTAGATAAAGGTGTGTAATGATTAAGGAGATCCTCATAAGGAAGAGCTGAAGTACATTGGAATTTTTGTTGGTAAGAAGAAGAATAAGGTTTATAACAAGATTGTAAATCATGTTAAGATGATAAACTAGTTGGTTTAAGTTGATTTTGAGAAGGAGAAGAAGTGTTAGAAGAATATTGATTATCATTAGTATTAGAGGATGATGGAAGAGTGGTATAAATAGAATGGGATGTGTTATCCAATGGAGAATCATAAATTGGATTGTCAAAAGTGATAATATCTTCTTACACCAACTCATTTAAATAAGTTGGAGAAGAAACCTAGATAACACAATATGTATTATATGGAGGAGTGTAGATAGTTTGGGAATAAATGAATGATCTGGGTTATAATTTAGATGATAATTTGAGTGAAAATTTTGGTGATAACTTAGGTGATGGTTCTACCCCAAGTGGTGGTAGAACTTTTGAGAGACATAATTTTTGAGCCATAGCTCTGTTTGACTCCCCGTTTGAACCATTAGAAAGATAATAATGAGGAGAATGTAATGAGATGACCCAAAGATATGTTTAGTTAGTTTTGAACCTAGAAAAAATAATAGAAGTGCCTATAATTTTAATTTTAAAAGTTTTGTCTAAAAATAGAAAGTTTCATTGTGATATGCAACATGATGGCCATGTTGGTTGATGATAGCTCCCATGGTATATTCAGATGCATCTAATATCAAATTAAAAGGTTGATGTAAGTATGGTAAGGAAAGAATAGGATCTAAATAGACTCTATTTTTTAAATTCTCAAATGATCTTTGTTGTATTTTTCCACACTAAAATATAGATTTAGATCCTCCTTTCGTCACTTTATTTAGTGGCCAAACAACATGTGAGAATCGAAGAACAAACTTACAAATTTTTTTTCAAGACCCAAGAAACTATTAAGTTTTATGAGGGTCCTTAGTGTAGGCCATTCTTCAATAAATTTAATCTTCTCTGGGTTGACATGGATCCCTTCCTCCTCTACAACGTACCCTAGGTACTAAATTATTTTCATCCCAAATGTGCACTTGTCAAGATTTGCATACAACTTGTGCTTATAAAAAGTTTGAAGCACCTTAAAAACATGTTGTAGATGTTATTACTATGTTATGTTATAGATGAGTATGTCATCTAGGTAGACAAACACAAATGAGTTAGTGAAGGGTCACATGATGTCATCCATCATCCTCATAAAGGTTACAAGTGTGTTAGTCAAGCTAAAAGGCATAACCAACCATTAGAAGATCCCCTCCTTAGATTTGAATGTAATATTTTAGACATCAGTGGGATTGATAGGAATTTGGTGATAGCTATATTTGAGATCAGTTTGGTGAAGAAATTCAGACCATGGAGTTGGTCAAGTAGGTCATCAATCCTAGGGAGGGGGTAGTGATTCTTCATAGTGATTTTGTTCAGGTCTTGATAGTTAATGAAAAGCCTCCATGTTCTATCCTTCTTTGGTACCAAGATAATTGGGTTTTTATAGGGAAAAGAAACTTGCATAATGTGATCCTTTTGGATCAATTTTTAAATCTACCTTTTTATCTCATCATTCTCTATAACTAACTTGTGATACATAGGGCTGTTAGGTAAAGGTTATCCTAGGACCAAATTGATAGAATGTTTTACTTGATAGTGAAGTGGAAATCCTGTGGGTGACTTGATTAAGTCATAATATTCTCCTATGATTTGACCCATCTACTTCTATTTTTGTGTTGATTATGTAGTCAGGGCTACAACATCAACCTTCTTGGATCTCTGTGGCTTGACCACCATGAGAATGGAATTTATTTGTCTTCTCCACCAATATCTTACATTTATTGGTACTAATCAGGGAGATAAATGTGGGAGGTGGTACCTATAGTACCTTATAATACCACATTACAAGAGTGAGGGTGATCCTTCAAGTTCTTGATTCATACAACATGGATATAATCAGGCCCTACACAGCTCCACCAAATATAATCCATTCCAAACATGCTTAATGTTCTAACCCATGGCACTAATTGATGTATCCATTCCATCCTCCACCATGGAATATAGACCTCATGGGAGATTTGAGGTAGCAAAAGTAACAATGTTCATTGAACAAATCCATTACATCTAGTATTAGGTTCATGACATCTTGGAAAAGATGAATCTAAAGTACAAGCAATGCCATGACAAACATAGGGTTACACACCATTTTCAAGTAGGTGATAAGGTTTAGTTGAAGATTCAAAAGGAATGACCCACATGCCCACATAAAAAAAATTATATTTTGTGATATGGTCCCTACACCATCATCAGATAAGTTGGAGAAAATGCTTTTGAGTTGAACCTACTAGCCTACCTTGGTCTGTATCTAATATTTAACTTAGAGCTCCTCAAACTATATCATCCACCTCTATTAGACACTTTAGTCATAAAAGAATAACTAGACATTGATGAGCTTCATATGTAGAGTTTTGATCCAATAGAGGAAGATCAAATTGTGGACACCTGGATGAAAATAATAAGAGGGCACTCTATTCCTCTTTATCGGGTGGTCAAAAGGGGCAAGCTTAGACACCAAGGTGAGTGGCTCATAGAGAATCAAATCAAGATAAAAATGTCACAATTGATGATGAATCTTGATTTAATAGGGACCATTTCTTATTAATGAGGGAGTAATGATCTAGGCAACACTTTAGGTGATAGTTTGGGTGACACTTTAGGTGACAATTTGGGTGATGGTTCTACCTCGATTGGTGGCAAAATTTTTGGGAGCCATAACTTTTGAATCATAACTCTATTTGAATCCCAATTTGAATGATTGGAAAGATAAGAATGAGGAGAATTAAATGCGATGGTATAAAGATATGATATATGGGTTTTTACCCTAAAAAATCCAATGGAAGTGACCATAATTTTAATTTTTATAGTACTATCTAAAAATAGAAAGTTTCTAAAAATAATAATTTCTCAAATTCTTTGTTGTTGTAGTTCATGGAAGTCAAACCACTTCATCTCCCTCAATATTTGTGACCTTCCACATCATACTCCCACCTTAAAAGTATGTATAAAAATATATGTATCCTGAGAAGGGGATCATATATCTCTTCCTAGAGATAAGCATATGTTTTTTGCAATTTTGTGAGCAATAAAACATCTCTTCCTAGAGATATCATTATATAATTATGTCATTTTGTGTTCTTTAATTATATTTCAGCCAAAACCTCTGAAAATAGATCAATGAAATCCACCACCCTTCACATATTAGTCACGATAACTACATTATCTTCAGAAGTTGGTTCAACAAGACTTTATATGTTATTGGTGGAAGGGGTGGGCTTGTATTGATTGTCTTGAATTAGTTGATGATTAGGTAGAGGATCCTTATAGATAGTCAAATGAGTGTTTGATTGATTCAAGTCTTAAGTTTTATCATTTTATTTATATTCCTTAAAATAAATCTCATGGGCTTGTTGATGCTTACAGATAATGGAATCATGATCGAAATTAGGTCTAAGAGGAAAATCCATAGCTAAATTATCATGTTTTCTACAAGTCTAATTAGAATTACCCCAACTAGCATGAAACCAAAAACACTTTTTAGGATCATACCAGGATTTCATAGGATGAGTAGGGTTAAATTCTTATAGAAGAAGCCTAGGTAGACACTTAAGCAATTCAGTCGAGGATAAAGGTTTTTGAACATTGAAGTTATTGGGTGAAGATAAATGAGGACTAGTATATTATTGAGAAAAAGGAGCTAGTTCTGAAGAAGGTTTAAGAATGATAGCTTGAACATTGTAAATGATAACACCATCATTGATGATATTGAAATTTTTATTATTAAGTAATAAACAAGGACTCATAGAAGGTTGGGGTGGCTCGAATTAATGCATTAAGAAATATTTTCTTTTATATTGGTCAATATCCTCCTCCAAGGTACGTGGAAAGAGAATGTGGAATCAATATTGCAATTTAGGAAAGAGGGAATTTGTAAATAAATGAAAAATATTGTCATCCACCATGTTATGTTCACATTTGTTTGACAAAGTCTTCCATCTCTTAACAAAGGCTTGGGTAGTTTCATTCTCATGTTATTTGCAATTAATGAAATGGGCTAAAGTGTTTTCAAGAAGATCATTAGTTTGTAATTTTTACACTAAAGAATTTACTAAATCCTCCAAACTAGAAAAGGAATTATCTCTAAGTTGATTGTACCAATCCAAGGCATCACCTGTGAGGGTTTTAGCTAGGAGCTTAGTAGTGGAAAAGGTATTTAATTTGATCCAATCCTTAAAAATATTTCTAAATGTTTTGAGGTGAAGGGTAGGATTGGTTGACTCATTATGAATGATTTTAGGTGTTATGCCTTCTATATGAATGTTGGAAATTTAAGTAGTGAGAGGTTCATTTGGTAGATGTTTAATGGTTTTATTTACTAAAGGAGGTTGAGCAATGAGATTGCATTGAGAATATCAAATAAGAAGAGGGGGAAAATTTTGGCTATGTGTGCCCCAAGACATTGGTTATAGATGATATTTAAGGTTAAGGAGGTGGTTTTGCATTCTCATCATTTGATTCATATTATGAGTTTGAAAGGTATTCATTTGATTGAGAGTTCAAAATAAAAGTTGATGTGTTTGATTAAAATTAGAAGCATTGGAATTGGTATTTGTGTTGGTATTAGTGGCTTGGGTAACATTATTAACATTGATATGAGCTTGAGAATAATTATAAGAATTTGAGGCACTAGTATCAACATTTGCTTGTGAAGAGAAATATGGACTAGTGAATGGTGAAGAGGATGAATCACTAGAAGCATGATTGCCTTGGGCAGAAATCGATTAACTAATGAAAGGATTAAGGATAGTGGATAGTATGAGAGGCCCACTAGATGTAGAACCTACCATGTTAGTTGAAATACTAGGCATGGAGGTAGAAGAGGTTAGAGAAGAAGAAGTCATGACATAATAAGGAATAAAAATTGAAGGAAGAGGTTGGGAACCAAGGAAAGTGGTACCTCCAAATCCTATTGAGAATGTAGGAATGGGTAAATGAGGCTTTTTGGTTTGACCACTAATCATGAGGTTGTAAATGGTATAAGGATCCTTTCCTTTACATTAAGGAAATTCAAAAATAAAGAAAATCATTTTGAGAGTATACTCTAACTCAAGTTGGTCTTCTAAGAAAAGAGGATAATGCTGCAAAGAGGTATGAGGAGGGGTTCCATAGTTTATTGTGTGAGTGGTAATATGAACATTACTAGCATCCAAAATAGGAGCCCTACTCTGTATATGGGAGACCTTATTAAGATTGGTAAATTTCATCATGTTTGTTGACTATAACTCAGTGCCATTATCCAATAAAAAATTCCATGATGGAAGAGAAAGAAGAGAGATGAGAAAGTAAAGGTAAAAAGAGGTGATTGAAATAGTACAAGGTTGATTGGGTCAACCCAGTATAAAAATAGGGACTTTAAAACAATACAAGGTTAATTAGGGTCAATCCAGTATAGTATACAAAAGGCAACAAAAACACTAGGTCAATTGGGTCAATCTAGTATAAAAAATAAGGAACTTAAGAAACCTAAAAACATATTACAAAATTAAACAAGCTAACTTTTCAAGTAAAGAAAAGTAGTGTACTAAAGGGAAACAAACAACTAATTGGATTATCATTGGACAGTCTAATTGAAACACATAAAAATAAAATATTACACCAACATTGGCTAATACAAGGTTTTTCATACATAATTAAGTAAAGAGTAAGCAAACAACTTGAAAAGTAAAGCTAACTAATTGGTCGACCTAATTGTTAATTAGATTATTAAGATGTGATTTTTAATGTGATGGGAAGTTGGCTATAAGCAAGGTACTAGATAGCAATATAAGGATGGTTTTGAGTAGTTTGGGCTAAAAGGGGCTATAGTGGCAATGACACAAGCTTGGTATTGGGGCCTATCACCTCACTTTACATAGCATAGTGATAAGGGTGTTAGGTACTTAGCTAAAATATACCATTAACCATTTTGTATAATTGACCAAAGCATCAATTCAACTTTTCCATTAGTGATGAAATCTAATTAGGTTGGCCTAAGGTGGATAAATGTTAACATTATTGTTTATGTTATGTGATTTTGTTGTGTGTGCATAAAATATAAATAGTGAAACTAAGCGATCAATTGAAAATAGCCTAATTAAACTATGTGAACTATTCTAAGCATGCAAACAACAAGAAAATAAAGGTGTGAACTAATTGCTAACAGATATGAGGTTAATTCTAACTTGAAAAAAGGTATATAGTGAAAACTATATGCAAAAAATATAGAATAGGGTTGATAGGGTCAAACCTATACTACGGAAGAAAAGTCTAAAATTGAACTAGGTCAGTAGTGTCGATCTAGTTATTTCAGACAACACATAGAACACAAAATTGGGTTGATAGTGTCAATCTATTTGACTTTACAAAGTTATTTTTTAAGACTAAAAAATCTGAAAGGAAAGATAGAAAAGAAATAAATAGAGAAATAGAAAGGAACCTTGGTAGATCAGAGATGTAATGAAGAAGATTGTTGGTCTAGAACCTGGTAGTATACTTGAGAAACCTACAAACTAGGTTGATAGTATCGAACAAGCTATATTAAAACCTACTAAAAAGGTGATGAAACTATAAGGGGTCAATTAGGTTGATCTAGTAGGCTGAATTGGGTGTCTAAAAGGCTGGAAACTTATACTAGGTCAATTGGGTCAATCTAGTTACTTGTTCTTATAACCTGCACATAGAGATAAAAATATGGGTTAATAGAATTGATCTAGAATGTCAAAATATATGATTAAAAATATGATCAAAATAAACAAAATAATTGAAGGAAAAAGTGAAAAAAATCTTATAAGGGTTAGTTCACATCAGGCTCACTAGAATGTATGCAATTAGAAATGCATCATGTCTATGAATTAATCCTAGATTGGATAATATAGATCACACATACACTTCTAATTGGGGATACACTTTTTAAGTAGGAACATGACCAATATTTGGATCCACTAGACCTAATTAGGGGATCACTTATATCACTTGTCATAATAAATCATGCTAGGAAGGGTTCTAAAGCCTACAATCTAACACAATCACATGCATGACAAACCCAATAGAGTCTTAAGGTTTAAAACATTCACTTATACTAATAACAAGAAAGAAAAATCTAATCTAATGCTCACCAAAGATTATGGCACAAAGTGGGGGTTATAAATAGTAAAACAAACAACTAAACTAAACATGTATTAGAAGACATATACTCATGTCAATATATATGAAATCCTAAATACATGGAGATAAGAATACAAATGCATTATCTATCTACTCTTACAAAGGAAAAATAAATTTAGGAATACTTACCTTTGAAGATGAACCCATCGAGCCTCAATATCTCCCTTGTCCAAGGTGATTCACAAGAGATTATTGTGTTATGTAATTATAACCAAGTTAAATTAGATCTAGGCTACATGACCTATCTAAGCATCCAAAAGACTTATCCACAAGACAAGATTTGTATCTACAAATAATGTATGGAACCCTAAGATTTATTCCTCCAGTAAAATGGTCAATAAGTAGATGTTCATTTGCTCTTATTTGTTAATAATTATTCTATTATGAAATGGTGGGAAATGACCTTGTATATATAGGTAGATCTAGCCCTAAATCCTTTTGGGAATGTTAACTATACAGGGTTGACCCAATCGACCTAGTGTGTTTTTGAGGACAATTTACTAGGTTTTTGCTAGGTCAGATGAAAGGCTAACAAACCAAGAAAGTAAATAATGCCCCTAAACTATAATGGGTTGACCCAATCGACCTAGTACAACTGATAGTCAAAAAAGATGTTAAGGCAAGAAAAGGAGGAATGGAAAGAGGAAAATAATGGAGGAGGTATGACCAAGAAGAACATGCTTAGGGTAAATGTTTTTAGCATATGAGTATGTAGATGGCAAGTGGAAAAAGGAACAATAATGTTACGAAGCATCGATGGTCTACCCACCTCTTTCCTGGTGTACCCTTTAAGGCATGAACTCAGAGAGATTGAGACTCAATAGGTTATTTTAAGATATAAAGTGTTAGTAATCAATAAAATTTTGAAAATATTATGTGTATACAATCACTCTAGAGATGTTCAATCTAAGTGATCAAACTATGGTAGAAATCTCTTGTTCTCAAGTTTATGAACTATTCTATGTACTCACCTACCCAAACCTCATATGCAACCATCACCATTGGGACACTCAAGAAACCAAGCTCTTAACAATCTCAAAATTGTATGAGTGCTCTTAAGTATACACACTCAATGTTACCCACACACATTTCATGAATGTCACATACTTAGGAAAGTCACCAAGCCATACAAGGGAATATATCAAGTCTCAAAACTCTAATCATGGTGTAACATGGTTCTGCACTGAGGCACTATAAAGACAAAATATTAGCACAATACTTTAAGTTACTAGGTTCACATTGGTGAATAGAAAGACATGAAAATGGTAATGGATTCATTAGGTGCTAGAGTTTGAGCCATGGCTCTGATACCACATGTAACAACCCTGCTAGGGTCAACTAAAAATAAATGAATTATTTTTTAATTAAATACATATACCAAAAAAAGATTGCACAATGAGAATTTATAGAGACCAAATGAAATAATCAAAGCATGATAATAAAAACCAAGCATATTATAACACATATCACTAATCTCTAATATCATGAGATCACATCAGAATTCAAATATAGAAATTAATTATGTTAATTAAACTACAACTGATGCAAGTCTACAACCACCACTATCAATGTATAATAATAAGTAATTACAACTCTTCATGATAATATTTAATGATAGGTACAATACAATACAATGTACATATAAGATACATGGCTCCTTCAGAGCATAGTTCCCAAACTCAAGTATCTATGGTAATCTCAAGTGTCATCTCAAAGTAGTACTGCTGTGGGGAGGGAAAGCATCATCCAAGTGCTTTTCCACACCAAACACAAACTAATGATTCCTTGCACTAATTCCATTAGGAAATGGCCCTCCCTTCATGGATGAATAGATAGTGATGGCATGAGAATATAAAAAGATAATACAGTACCCATGTACTGTATTATTTTTAAACTAAACATGTAGTGTATTATAGAAAACTATTCTATTGTAAGATATCACACAAACATGTAAATCATACTTATGAAATGATAATGTCTCACTAAACATACTTTATCCCAAAGTTTTATGAATAATGATCTATAGATAAATAAAATTCATACACACCACTTGATCAGACTGTCTTCATCTATTATTATGATACTAGTAAGTCAATGAAGTCCATCTCACTCTTTACTTTGTATTAGAAATGCAGATTGGTCAAATACAATTCAACCAAAAGATTTATTTAATTTACATCCTACTATAAAACACATCATATAACATGCTAAATATATGAGTAACCAAAGGATACATTTATTCCATCAAACACAAGCATGCATATTACATTATTTTCTATCCCATAATAGAAAAATGACTATAGTTTATACCACCTGGGTAAAATACATTTTTAACTACCACAATTTTTTTCAAAACATACTATACCTATGATAACCCATATTATCACAGTCTAGTGTTCTAAGATATCACTACTAATTTTCCATAGACAGTCATAATAAGGTAGTCATAAATACATGGAAATATAAGCTTATAGTCAAGTAACTAGATATAACCAAGCAAGTCTTATTTTCCATGAAACACATAATATTCTATCCTAGCACTACTATATTCTCAAAGAAATTATATAAATGCATAAAAGGGTATCTACTAACTGACATAAAACATGCTATTCATAAAAATAACTAACTGGCATACATCTAGTCCATCAAATGTATGAATGAGCTCTAAGGATATCAATTTTAGTTTGTAGCTCCTGAATACATCATACATTTGCACTGTAGTATTCTATAACATCCCATATTATTGTAACTCATGACTACACAACTACAAATAAGCAGTTCTACAATTCTAAGAAATAACTGACTCATAATCATAAATAATAATCTAATAAATATAGGTCTATACCACTCAAGTATACCCTACGGTTAAACTGTGTAATCTAATCTCTATAAGTAGGTCCAAGTATTTAGCACAAATAGTAATAATGCACTCTACTATCTTATGTATACACTATTTAATCCTAGGCATTAAGTCATAATAATTATAGAGTATATATAACTTATAAACCTATTATAATCTTTACATTATACACTTTTATTTCTAGGAGACTTTTATCACATGGTTAAAGTTTTGGTCCCTCAAACACTTTATTATTCATTATAACCATCTAATAATTGTAGGTATAATCTGTATATACGAGTACATATACATCATCCCATGCACCATATGTAAGTACTCAAATGACATGCAAATATAATAACAAGGTTCATTTATATCTCTTTAAACAAGAACTCCCTATTATTTTATAAATCCTTAAGAACTTTCCTGCTTATGTAAAATACTAACGATCTCTAAAAGAGAAGGGATTCTAAACTATAACTCTCCTTTATGTTTAAGGAAGTTGGGTAAACATATAGTCGATGTATACTCTTTCAGAGTCCATGATTTAGTTATGATAACCAAATCAATATATTTTAGTACATACTATAAGTATATTTACATTTGTATATGTTAGTCTACCCACAATAGGCACTGTGCATGTGTTCTATGATAATAAAACTCTACATAAAGACTACTACAATCATTTATAACTATAAATGAGGATCTCAAATCACATGGATTATCCCAAGATTGTGAGTACTTATGCAAGGCTATGAATATGCTAGGTTAGGAGCCTAAAATTTCATTGACTCACTTTCTCAACTTTAGGTTCTAGTAGTAAATTCCTATATGTCGTACCCTCCCAACACTCAAAGATTCTTTAAAAATCAATGTTGATTGAAAATATAGATATGTTCAACAATATACAAACAAATATGGTTCAAAGGTGTAAATTGTCACAAAGTCTTAGTTATATGTTGAATAATATGGCTCTTATTAACAATCCATGTCAAATCATAAGAGAAAAGATCCCCTACATTAATGTTTAGCAAAGTACCCCATATAAGACCTATAATTTAAATAATTAATTTATTAAATTATGGATTAATTGGTCTCATTATAGATATCTATGCTATCTTTGATAACTCCTTTTTCCTTTTGACCATACTTTATCTATCTTAGTCTCACCTATTAGATTGATATAGAGGTATTCAAGGATAATTACCAATAATCCATTTTGAATAAACTAATGTAATCTATATCCAAGGGTGTGCTAATTAAATAAAAATAAATCCATACTAGTATCTCATTTTACTAGTTAAATATGACCTAAACCCATTTATCATGGGCTATACATTTTCTTTTATTTTTAACCTACTCACACATTCCAACGACACATAAGAATAATATTATCCAAGGGAAAGGAAGGTGTGTAAATGTTAAGACTATAACTATATGGTTCACACTCCTTGGTATATATATACATAAACCTAATATATATATATATATATATATATATATATATATATAACTCAATGATTCACTAACAACTCAACGTGTTAAATTTATAAAAGCTCAACCCTTTATATTCACTATGAATCATTGCTATAAAATTCACATATTGTCCAGTATAAAATTATCATTTAACAAATATATCAACATAAGGAGAGTTTAGTATAAATCACTACTACAGAATTCATATCCTAGTGCTATATCGATAGCTATGTGAATTATCATGCATTTAGTTACCATTTATAGGATCAAAATCAAAGTGTTATTTATATCTAGATATTGACACCTCTGTTAGCATAAGAACCAACATGCACATGACGCCCAAAAAATTTGGCATTGGCAATATATATTAGCATGTGATCCAATACCACTTATGCATCAACATCAAAATAAAACCATTGTTTATTTTTAGGGAGAGTTCATCATAATCATTGCTATAAAATTTAGAAGTCTCCTCCATTACCTAAGTTGTTTCATACCAAAAATAATTAATTACATACCAGATACAAGTCACTGTGATTCTTTTTACCAGTCTAGGCTATAAGTATATCTCATAAATTAAATTCCTCTACATATACCAAACTTAGTGATGTAGAAGGTCACCATTAGTATAAATTAATCAAGTTCGCTATACTTATTATTGGTTATTACTGTTATTAACTATTTTTTAAATCAATGACTTCTAAAATAATAATAGATTATTTGCTATAAAGTTGTTGTCTTATACTTCCAAAGTCATTGTATATTAATAAATATATCCCAGCATATAAGTATAACAATGACCTATATATTAAATATATTCCTATGTAATGTTAAATCTATTCCTATACAATGATCTAGATTTTTAAATTTAGTATAACAGTGATATAAGTAATGAGACTCTCATATTAAGCAGTTCCCATATATTTGATATAGTAGTTCTTCATTAGCTTATACAATTACTGTATACCATATATGTTATATCAAACTCCATTTTTAAAGTATATTATAGTTTTACTCAAATATCTAGTTTTAAAATCATGGATTTTATGAAACTTATTTCTATATATAGAGCACAAAATTGAATTTATATAATTTACTAAGATTATTCATAAAAATTGAATGCACCACCTACCTCTTAGTTGCTGAATTGTATTTGCTTGATTCTAAAGAATTCCTTTTTTTTTAGTCCCTTTTTTTTCCATTTTATGCTTTTCCATAGTCCACGCTCCTCGTATCTTCTCTGATATGCCCCCATTTTCATATTCTATGCTTTATAATAAGAAGGGCATAGTTTGCTTTAAAAGTTATTTTTTTAAAATTTTTTTGTTTTACTTTCCTCTTTTTCATTATTTAATATTTTTTTATTCTTTTCTTTTTTCCTTTTATTATCTTTTTCCTGTGTTTTTTCCCCTTTTCCATTTCTATTTATTTTAATAGATAAAAATTTGTAATTTCCAAATTAGTTATTCTTCATTTATTGCCACTAGAAAATTAAATGACAATTCCATAAATTACTTTTATGGATTTTTAAAACTAATTATACTAATAACATTTCCACAAACATTAATGACAAAAAGTACCCAATACACAAAATGAATCGATTAAACTATGTAACTATACTAGCAAACTCCTAGAAATTAACTTTCCAATGCAAGTAGAAATAAACACACCATGTGAAAACCATTTTTTAATACATTCTAACATGTGATAACTACCATGGTCTATGCAATGTTCTCACCAGATCTCTATCGACCTCCAACATCTCCATCTACATCACCCTCTCCAATGATATTCTCCCTCTAGCATGATTTGAGGGATGAGTTTTCCTATGTTAACCTTAAAATATGTAGGTAGTTAAATCATATCAACATGATAAACATATAGCATAAAATATAACTAAAACAACACATCAATATGCTCAAAATGTAAACATGTACACTATAGGTAACTCACAATAAAGCAATCCTAAAGCATCATGTATCTAAGGAATATTATACTATCCCATAATAACATATATCTCAAGCTTAGTCAGAAATATAACCAATATCAAATATGTCCACCATATATATCCATGAATAGTCAAATAGTTTGATTAATAAGGAATCAGGATGTAATACTCAAAGGAACAACCATCAAGCCAAGTTTGAATACTATTGTCAAGTAAAAATCATAGGTTTTTAGTGTGGAAAGCCACATTTAAGATTGTATTACATACTAGTATAACACTGATTGAGTACACACATAGTTAGATGAGATAAATACATGAAATTTGATCCCTCTTTAGAGTATTATAACATATGCATCACTCAACCACTTAGTGGGGGGTAGTTGAGTTTAATTCTACCAATACTCTCTAACCCATTTTTACTGGTGAAGAAAGTGTAAAAAGTGGATCTAGGGTTTTAAAGTGAAGGAAGATAGATCTGAACCTGGACATAGTCAAAGCCTCAAATATTGCATAAAATACCTATCTATATGATGATCTATATCATAATAGTCTAAATTTTTTCATAGGTATAGATCTGATAGAGATTCAGACTAATATGGTTACCATAGGCATCTAGGGATTATCAGATCTATCCTAGAAGGCTTAGATAGTCAATTTCTAGATTTGAGTAAGCACAAACCCATTTAATATATATTTTAATGATTGTACACTATCACATACCATAACAAAATCCTAAAAAAGATAAGTACCTTGTCTTCTTGGTCATTTATATTTATATCAAGTGCAATAAATATGCCATTCTTTGTTAGTTACATTCAAATTTGATTAAATTAGAAATTGATTTTACAATCTAATTTAGTCTCAATTTTGTTTTGTTAGACCACTAAATCTAAAATAAGGTAAAACATATTGATGAACCCTTTATTCGTTGAGCACAAAAAATCCTAGGTTTCCATTAGGGTTTAATTTTGACTTATTAGGGTTTTAGATTTGGGTGTTAAGTTTTTAGAACTGATTCATAAGTTCTTATCATATATAAAATTATATTTTTTCCTCTTTTTCCCTAGGGTTTCATGTTTATTCTCCTATTAAGGATTCCTCTATTAGGGTTGTGGCTTATCTCCGTACATATTTGTCTCATATATGATTCAAAATGCCTCTATTATGAAAAATTGTATAGTTTTTTTTATTTGTACTGATTGGATCAAAATTTTATTTTACCTCCAAAATTCTATATAGATTTTATAGAATTAGGGTTTTACTATTTTTTGTAAATTCATCCTAAAAGGCAAAAAATACATTTTTTTTTAAATTTAAAAATATAGGTTTTGTTTATATTTTTTATTTTGTTTGGTTTATCAAAACTAATCATGGTTTTATTGGGGTAGTTGGTTTTTTATTTGGTAACTATATGGCATGCTTCTATGTGTGACTCTTTTTATGCCTACTCAAGGTACTCATAGATACCATCCTTCCCCTATTATTTTCACAAGGATTATAATGAGTAAATAGATACATATTTTCATAATACCAAGAGGTAGGATGGAACCAAAATATAATTCTTTACAAAATATAATCAATAGTGTGCCTAGTTTATTTAACCATGATAAGAATCAATTATTGAGTGAACTTACTTAGAGTGTCATTATTTATACATTTCTGATGATTACTATAATACAATCCATATAGGAGTTATAAAATCAAATTTAAAATTTATGTCTAAATGTCACCTAACTTGAAGATAATATTACACATATTATACACCTAGAGTAGACCAATATATATTACATATCTATCTCTCCATTCAAATCCATGTGCCTCAAAAGGTTATTGTTGACCAAATTTGACTTTTAGGTCAAATTGGGGAACCCCATAAAACTTTATTTTTAGGAATATGAGGGGATTTAATGTTTTTTCGTGAGGTTTTTATAGCTTATTTTATGTCAATTAATGTTGTACTAGCTTTGGTCATTTGTTTTCTAGGCCCATTTATCATTTTGAGTCATTTTAAGTGGTCAAATAGGTAAATTTAATGATTTTTATGGGTTTCTTGGGAAATGTGCAAGTGGCAAAGAGTTTTATCACATACCATGTGTCTTAAGAGGTCTGTAGTAACTATCACTAACTAAAAATTGTTAGGTTACTTAGAAAAAGGTAGTTTTCTTGAAGAAAAGAGTGAGTTTGGTACTTGTACATCTTCCTTAGGAAGTATGCCACATTTAGTTTGATATGAAAGTGCCATTTAGTTTGATATGAAAGTGTCTATTTAGCACCGTCACACTCAAATACACATTTAGTTTGATATGAAAGTGCCATTTCCAAGCCAAAACCATTCAACTCTCTTTTTGCTCTTCTTGGTAGACTAAAGTGACTTACAGGTTTTTGCTCAGTATGGCTAACAATAGAGGTTTCAAGAAAAATTATCTTGGGGGAATATTATACACTACAAGACCTTAATTTTCATATGATAATTTTGAAGTTTGGTCAATTGTGATCCATGAACTATCTGTTTGAAGTTGACTATTTAGATTTGCCTACTCATTTGTGCACCCTAAAAGTTTTGCTTTGTTTTGGAAGATTCCATATAATCCAACATATGATATTTATTACAGGGAATTTTGACATCCTTATAAAATTATTATCACACTTGGTTTAATGTTTCATAAGGTTTTGATGAGGTAACCATCTCAAAGTTTCAAGGAGAGGCACTTTGGATGCAATGGGCAATTTTTCATCACTTTTAGATTGTCATGTTTTGTAAGTAGTTCTAGGGGGTGGTGTTGGTGTCCTATTAATTTTTTCAAACTTCTCTTGTCTTAATATTAACATTTCATATTCATTATCTAAGGCATTCTCATGATTTTCAAGATCTATGACACCCAAGTAGTCACTTGATGCTCTTCATTGCTCTATCCTGTTGATGCCAACAACCCCTATCTTTCTTGTTTGAAAGGAGGACCCCTATATTTGTTCATAAAAAGTCTATATTTTAGATTAAATTTGAAGAGTTGTCTTATCTTGGATTTTAAAGGAAAATCAATTGTAAAAGGGGAATATATGCTTTGATGTATTTGATCATGTTTACATTTCATGGTTCAAAATTGCTAATAATTATCTTCAAGGTGATTAGTTGCAAGTTCCATGGAAGAATCTAGGATTCCTAAGGAACATACCCTAAAGGGGGTTTGAATTTGAATATTCGTAGAAAATACTAGTAGGAAATTTTATTTCCTTTTTATTAAATATTCCTAAGTCTAACTTTATATTAAGCTTCAAATATGTTTTTTATTTAAAACATGATCAAATATTAATATTAAACCTTTGGCTAAACTTTATACACAATCATGTATTAATTTAAAGCTTATGCTATTTTATAGATCTAATAGTAATCGCTTATTCTCTATATTTGATCCAATGGTGTGACAAGCCTAAAGTCTTTTAAAAAGGACATACAGTTAATGATTTCGGCCTAGTGAATATCTAATGGTGTTCATTTGCTCAAAGGATTTGATCCATCGATGTGAATTAAATTTGACACCCAAAAGGATGTTAACAATTGTTAACCACTTAGGACTTGATTTGATGGTTCACATTGCCTGAGAGGTTCTAATCTAATGGTGTGCATCGACTCGAAAGCTTCAAGACCTCTCAAAGGTTTTATGTGTGGCACTCATTCATTGGACCAAAAAATTCTATTATTTTAAATTTGATAGGTTCACTCCTATCATTTGATGTCTATGAGGATGTATTTGAAATGACTAAACCCATCAAAATTAAATTAGATAATCCTTAAATCCTTGGGAATTATTGAGGGCTTTACACATGAAATTTATTTATTGGATCAATAAATTTCACTATCTTAAATTTGACAGGTTTGTTCCCATCATTTTATGTCTACGGAGATGTATTTGACATGATTGAACCCATCAAATTTAACTTAGACAATCCTCAAAGCCTTGGGAATTCCTAAAGGCTTTACATGTAGCATTTATTTATTAGATCAAGGAATTCCATTGTATTAAATTTGACAAGTTCACTCCCATCATTTGATGTCTATGAGGATGTATTTGACATGACTGAACCCATAAAATTTAACTTAATTTTTTTTTAAAGCCTAAGCAAAGGGGATATTTCTAAAAACCTTTTAAGAAATTCCTATCTTTTTACAAAGATGAGCTTAGTATATAAAGATCTTAGCCTAAGTAATTTTGTGTTTTTTAAACATAAAATTCTAAATGATGTTTTTAAACCTAAGATTTATATGATCATATAACTGATTAAAAGGTAAGCATCTTGCAGGATTCAACGGTGATCACTTGTTCGTTCGATTTGATCCAATGGTGCATCGAAGTTGAGGACTTTTCAAAGGCCTCATGAGATTGACACATGCCACAATTAATAAGATCAAAGATAAATAATCAATGAAATATGAGGACCTAGATTTAGCTTTTCAAAGCAACATAAAGGGGAATCTTGAAAACTAACAGTCACTCTTCAAATGACATTTATGAAATTTGCCGCAAAAGCTATGAAACCCTACCATAAAAGCTCCACATAAGCATGGATGATCAAAATGAAATATATATCATGATTGAAAACATAGAAGACATGATAGTAAGGTTACATCATATCTAAGGTACATATGAAATCAAATTTGGATGTTTTGGCCATTAAAGCCAAAAACCTTGAACCATCTATAAAGAAGGCCAGAGTTGGTTCAATTGATTATGTGACACTTAAGATAATTATGAACTGAATCTAAAGCAAGTGATTTATTAATAACTTTGATAGCTTTGTAACTACAATATAGTGTTATCAATGGTAGTGGGTAGAAAATAGATGAAGATTGAAGAACAACTTTATCTAACTTTAGATAGTGAAAGAAGGGTCTTTAGAGACACATAATTGGATTTAACACCTTGAATGTGCATGGAATCATAAATTGGTTTGAATTATTCTTCTTTATATAGGAGTTACAACCAATTTCCCAAGAAGAAAAGATGAATTCTCTATTATACCAAAGATACAAGGATTTATTATCAATTCAAATGATAGGCCTTCATCATGCAACTGCTAAACCAAAGGTAATGCATTGCATTGATCTTATTGTTCTTATTTTTATTGACTACAAAATAGATGGAGAATGGATTATTCATGAAGGAAGTATCAAAAAATTTTCATGAATAGCTCCCATGTCCTTTGAGACTTATTATAATCTCCCTTTACCTCATGTCAATCTCCCTTCCTTGAGAGAATGGACAAATTCACAAAACCTAGATTCAGTCCTCTCACCTTGGTTAATCCAAGGTTCTCATGTTTTTAGGACCTTAAATGGTGAGATTCCTATTTACCAATTTAGGGAAGTTGTTAGGGTAGATATAAATTTATTTAACAGAGCCTTTGGTGCCTCTTCTATGACTTATTTAAGTAAGGTTTGGGTATCTCATATCCGTTGCATGTTAGAGTGGAACTTAACCCCTCCTATTGGAGACTTAATAAGTTTTTTCTTGGCAAAACAATTTACAACAATCAAAAGAAATAATTTCAAGAAATTATTTATGATGTCTTACCTCTTGGATGCACTCCTAGCCTCTATTAATTTCCCTAGCATTTGAAATTGATCCCTTGATGGTAGATCTACCATTTCCCATCATTACTCCAAATTACATATTTTCAAATACAAGAATCACATGTAGTTCATATGTGATGGTATCTTCCTAGTCATTTTTAAGGCAACCACTAGTGTCCCTATGCCCATGATTTATCCTCTAATCAAAATACAAGTAGATACCATAAGGGATGTGTGGTTTTATCTAGATTACACTGTAATAAGGATACAGGGAATCATGGCCAAACTATACAGATTCATTGCCTATATATGTTCCTAGTAAGCTTGCAGAGAAAGAAATTGCTTATCAAATCATCTAGGTAATGGATTGACACTATAAGAAGAATAAGAAATCTCAAGTTCATCCCTTTCCACTGGACATTGGTAGAATTATAATCAAGGATTGGAAATAATTGGAGATCATGGTGGTACACATGAACTCTTTTAATTTCTAACTAGATGATCTTAAGATGTGGGACCCCAATGATAGAGTGGCTAACCATATTTAGGATAAAAGGGTCCCAAAGGCTGAATAAAAACATCAAACAGGTGTGGGAGATGGTATTTACACAAAAGTAAGGAAATTTGAAGAAGTTGTATCTAGGGTTAAAAACTACAACATAAATTTAGAACATAAGCTTGTCATGGATAATAAGCCTTCAAGAGAAATATGGCAGTTACATCCTTTATAGTATCACTTATTTCTAGGACCATTTAGGACTACACATCAAGAACCACCTATTGAGGGACAATATTTTGAGCCTCAATAGGGAGAATTAACAAAGTCATCCTAGATTGGGAAACCTAAGGATGCAGAGGGAAAATGTAAAACTATAATTGAAGAGTCTAGCTTTGAGCATAGACTTGGTGAAGGTCTCCAAATTTAGGCATCCCCACCAAGGCTTTCTTCCCTAATATAGGTTATTAGCATGATTACTTTGGAAACTAGAAAAATAGTAGAAAGTGCCCTTATTAATATCATAGCTTCTTATGGTTTATTTAAGGAAGAAGACTCATATGAGGAAGCAAGAAAGGAATTGGTTCCATTGGGTAGTGGAAAGAGATAGGTACAATTAGCCTTAGTTCCTCTAGATGCAAGTAAGAGGCTTAGGTTAACTTTCACTCACCCTACTAGTGAAATAAACCTCTTTAGTGATGAGAATCCTATTTATGGACCAACCATTCTTGATTAGTTTGTTTATGGGAAGTTGCAAAAAATCCCATCTCTTTCTCCTTCACTGGCTTTGACTCGAGTGGACATAGGTGTTTTGGATAATCTCAAGCCTTGGATTTAGGATATGTTAAACAAACAAGCAGAGAGAAGTAGCTAGATTCTTTACAACAAGGAAAGTCAATGGGTTGGTACCTCAGGAAACTCTAGGAGTTCAAATGTACATATTCTTAAACAACCACAGATGAAATAACTTGACCCTTAGGTCTAATTTAATCTAGATACATAAACTCTTGAGAGAGGAGAGACCAAGAAAATTACTATTGGTACTGAGGAGTTCACCTTTTAGAAGGTGGAACCATTTTCAAGTTTAACTCCTATTTTAGGGTAGGCAATAGGAGAACATCCTATTTTTCAAGAGGATGTAGCTAGTATGGTAATAGCCCAGTCAATAATGACCTTGGATGGAGTTTAAGGAATGAAGCAGAGGATTTTCAACTTGGAGAAAGAAAAGCAAGATTTGGAAGTTTAGGTCCTCCTTTCAATTCCTAAGGATGTATTTTAAGCAATAAATGTATCCTTGATGGATGCATTTGAGAGTTTGAAAAGCATCAAGTCTAGATTGAGTGTTTTGGACCATCAAGCTGAGATGCCACAAGCCTTATTCACCCAATGGTATATTTCTCAAGTTTAGATGGAGGAGTTCATCAAGGTGTATAAGACAAGGCAAATATTGGACTTAAATATTATCAAACTTAGACATCTAGATGTCTTCATGGTAGTTTTGATAGATAAACAAGAGGATTTGATCACCTAGAGTAATGATGTTAAGGACTTCATCAAGAGAGACACAGACTTGGTAAACTAGATTGAGAAATTTCTGGGGAATCTATTAGATAAACCTTCTCAAACCATTACTATAGGCCTGATTGATGATGAAGAATTCAAGTAGAGGGTTAAAACTCACATCCAAAACATAAAAAAAACAAATGTCATTCAGCTAGGGACAACTAGAAGACCCTTGATACCATTATTTTTGTAAGGAAGCAAATTGCAGAAGCATAATGTATCAAAGAACTTGTATCTTGGGTAGATAGTGAATTTGAAAAGTTAGCTGATAAAGAAGAGGATTGTATAATGAAGCTTGGAGTGGATTTTGAGCTGATCAAATAATAATACACCAAGGTGAAAGACTTCCTCAAATAGGGCTAATTGAAGGGCCCAATAGTGAAATTCTTAAGAGAATTTTATTTTTGTAAAGTATATGCTAGTTTGTTAGCATATACTCTTTCTTGTCATGTTGAATGTGACCTTCCACATTGTATCTTTATATTAAGGACAACTGTCCTTATTCACATGTTGATATTTTGAAAGTTAACTGGTTAACTACCTATGTTTCTTATAAATAGGTAGATGGTTACCATTTATAAGAGAATTTTTGAGCAATTGATACCAAGAGCATTTAATACAACTAAATAATTCTGAAAAGATTTTCTAAAGAGTTTTGATAAATGTCTATGTTATCTCTCAATTATGGAAAATTGTTTTGAATTTAAATGATTCTTCTTGTTTTGAGTCACATTATTTGTCATATGGTAGTTAATTTGTGCTGAATTCTAGATTAACTGTAAAGATTTCAAGTATACTTCATTTTATTTGCTCTACATTTTGATATACGTATGTTATTCATATCATAATAGCAAACTTTTAAAGTAAACCTGGTTCTTACTTATGATTCATACTATTCCTCTGAATCTTGCTTGATTTGTGATGTAATTTGAGCTGATGTTATTTTATAACATAAATTAGTTTAATGTATACTCAAGTAATTTGAATCTTGTCATAGTATTTGATATGAAAACCTATAATCATGTCTCTTTCTTCCTTACCCTTCTTTTTTCTTATTTTTTCATCAAGATTCACTCTAGCTTAAAGATAATTATTAATAATCATTTAGTTTAACTTTTGAGTCCTTGAAATTATTAAGTATTCAAATTGTGTAGACCTTGGTGGCTCCCAACCACTAAATCAAATAAATATTGTGGGTAGTTTTCATACTTTGTTTTTATTTCACCATAGACAATCACTGAATAGTCATAAACTATAATTCATGCCATGGATTCTCAGAATTCTAAAATGAGAAGTGTTCCTCAACACTAAGAGCACCTGTGGTATAGTTTGAAGCATCAACATATCCCAAGTGTACATAAGTGACTTTCAAGTTGGAAGAAGTGTTTTGAAGCTAGTTTTAAGGTGTCCTTGATGAAGATCATGGTTTGAAGGTTTAAAATCTAAATTGAGTGGTCTTGGAGTTGTTCCTTAGCATGTTTCTTACATAAATCCATACCTTTCCTACATATACTCAACCCATGCACATACATAGGGGTTTTTTAGCTAATGTCATGCCATGATAAGGACATTGGTAGTGGTGTCAAGCTCTTAAGAGATATAAAGAATACATTTTAGAAGTGGTTTGACTCACAAATCAAGATAGTCAATATAATGTTCATCAAATCCATACCCTACCTACCCCTTTATTTTAATTTTTTGTGCATCAAATGCCCACTTGTAGGTGGTGTAGATAAGGGATGAGGTATTTATTGAAGGTGTTGAAACAAAGATGAGATCCTTTTCAAGTATTGACAAGATAGGGAAGCATTATACATAGGTTTGAATTAGTTTAATGGATAAGCAATAGTGTGAGACTATTTTAAAAGGAAGTGAACTATTATAGGCCTATTCTCCATAAATTGGTGAAACAAAGGTCTAAAGACTTTTTGAGATTATCTTAAAACATGAGGGTAAGGGTCTCAAGGCACCTAAAAAGGTCAATAATCTTGACCTTAGTGTAGACTAGGGCCATGAAAAATTTGAAAGAAAGATACTAAGTGGAAGATTGAAGTGAAAATCCTTAAAGATACCCTAAAATCCATTAAAATGCCTTAGTAATATCTATAGGCTTGAGAGGGAGGATGAACCCTTATTTCACTCAAAGTTACAATTTGACCTTTCTCATCATGTTTTGAAGGATTTAAAAGGTTGGAGTTTTATCAACCTAAGATTAGGGTGAAAAGAGGGTAACTCATCATGTTTACTCTCAACCAATTCCCTATATATACAATAGAGCCCAAATAGTGACCTATAGCCAGTGGTACTTTCAGTCTAAGCTAGTGAGGTCATAATCTTGATTATACACACTTTTAGGAAGAAAAACATGCAAATATTTGGAATAAATAAGAGGTAAAGGTTATAAAATTCAATAAGGCCTTATAAACCTCTAAAAACTCTTGAAATTACCCTATAGGACCTAAAAGTAACTTACAACCAAGGTAAGAAAATACAGTCAGGGAATGTTTTGAAGGGTAGGTAGGGGTTAGCTTGTGGTCTATGTATTTTAAGGATTTTGAGATTATTTCAATGATTTTATGACCCTTAAAACTAAAAAGGGAGTCCTTATACACTTCAAATAAGGTCCTTTTAGACCATATACATCTATAACATGATCTATATTTCTCAACATAATCAACAACTCTTGAGGAATAAGGATCATGTGAAGTGTTAGGAGGGTGAATTAGTAGTTGGATTGATATAATGTAATAATAAAAACCTTGGTGATCTTAGGGAGATATAAGGAAGGTATAAAAACATCATCACTTAGTCTTATAGGCCTTCTTATAATCCAAATTCCACCTATAGTAGGTAGGGTATACAAAAACACATAGTTTTTGGTTCCCTAAAAAGTTTTGAGGCCAAAAAATATGACTAGGAGCTCAAAATTTTTATATAGAGTATCTAAAACTTGGGTAACACTATAAAAGGTTCAATTTTCCTAAAAATATAAGGGAGATGTCTGCTATTCTATCTTAGATAGAGGGCACTCCCCTTAATGCAAATATAGGCAGGTTTAAGGAGAAGAGGTACTAGGGAAAGTTAGAGGTGGTTTAAACATATATAAAGGTTTTTAAAGTTGAAACATACCTAAAAATTCAAGGAGAAACTTACATATAGAGAAGAAACCAAACATGTGGCCTAGATCACCTAAAGTTGCAGTCAAGAAGGCTAGGTAAGGAACAAGCTTAAGAGGCCAATTAAGGGTCACTTACAATTTTAAGTCTAGGTAAGCTTGGTATAATGTTATAAAATGTTTATATGGTATTAAAATGTATTTTAAATATATTTGGGACCAATGAAAACTAACAGGAACTCACATTTAGCTTCAAAAGACAAAATAGGCCTAAGGGAAACTATACAAGCCTAATGCCCCAAAGGGAAGGCCACTCACACTTTTAGACCTATAAGTGATTTATAGAATATTGTAACATGTTTTTAGAATGAATAAATAGATTTTGTATCTCTTATATTTCAAGGCAAACATTAGGAAGGCCATTTTTTGGCTTACAGACCAACTCAGCCTTATAAGAAGACTAAAAACAAGCCTGAGTAGTTATTTTGAGATGTTCATATCTTTGATAAGGATATGAATGGGATAAAAAATAGTTAGGGGTTGTTGGAAGGGGTCTTACAGGACATATTTATGGAATTTTTTCTCAATTTGGGTATCCCAACTTTATGAACAATCATTAAGAGTGAAGACTAGCCTAAAACCCTTGCAATCCCTTGCTAGTGAACTGATGACTAAGATTGAGCTGTTTTGATATATATGGAATATTTATCTCCTAATAATTTTTTAAAATTTTATGTGAATAATTAAATCTGATCTAGTAGCTTTTATTTGTATGCAATTGTATGGACAAGGTACAAAATAGGGTTTTTATCACTATTTTATGTGTTGTGCAAGCTACAAGAGGAGTTAGGAGATGAAACAAAGTTTTTTGTAAATATTGAGACTTTTAATAAATATAAATATTAATTTTATGTCATGAAATAACTCTTTAGTGTCTAAAATATGTCCTTCAGCTTAGTGAGTCAAAACTCACCTATTGAGCAAGCTAGAGAGAAGAGAAGAAAACTTCACTTGAACTGATTTTAAATATTGAATAATGTTTCAAAGGACATGAAGGGTATTTAAACTTGTAATAAAAGGAATTTTATGGGATTTAATGAAAAAATGAATCTAAATTTGAAGACAATTGTGTAAGGTGCATGATAAAGAGGTTTCCTAGAGTGCAGGTGATGATGGCTCTCTACCAGATGATTCCAGAAGACCATGCATGAAAATAATTCATGGAGAGGAATGTATGATATCATACTATTACATTAAAATCATTTTACATTCCATTTATTAGTTAAAATTCACTCAAATAGGACTAATCATGAAGGCAATTTTATGTGTAAAAAAAGGAATTTTAGGCCACTTTACAAGAGTTTGATGACTTGTATTGACTCTTGGACATCCTAACCTTGCATGTATCACCCCATATCTCTCTAAAATTCACAATTAACTCATTTTATCATCTTTAAAAGTGTCCATTATGACCTTTGGACTTTTCTTCTTCTCTCTATCTCTCTCATGTTCTATAAGAGTTGTCCATTTTGGCATTGTATTGGATGATCCACCTAAGTTTGAAAAAGCCTTAATAAATTTTTATCAATGTAATTACTAAGTGTTACCTCTTATATTAATTTTCATAGTGTGTTTCATTTTAATGATTTATTTTTCTTAAGTGACACTCTTGTTTCCTTAGCATGTTAGCTCATTCGTGCAACTTATTTGTAGTTGGAAAACTTCTTGCAGGGTATGTGAAGTGTTTTGGGATATTTCAAGGATTAATTGAGCTTTTATATTCATCATGTGCCATCAAGGCTTCTTTTCTAGTCCTCCTTATCCTATATTTTCATCTTGACCTCACAATGTAACATTGATGTGAGAAGTTGTAGATTAGAAGAGTGTATGTTTGGTTTATTACTTGGTCTCAAGTGTAATATGCATATGGTTGGATGTCATCAGTAAATTTGGTGTATCACCTCCATTAGTTTATCTTTGATTTTAGTCTCTTTCTCCCTTTTAACCCCCCTAAGTTTAGTTTTTATTTGATCCATAGTGGTACATCAAGGGAGCTAACCCTATCTATAGAATCACCTCATTCCTTAGGCTGCCCATAAGTTTAGAGGTGATTACATTAGGCCAATTGGATGAGGAGAGCCTTGGAATATCCTCAAAGGGTGCATATCCAAGTGACAATGTTACATAGTAAGTATGGGGTAAGAAGCAAAGAGAATATACAATTAAAGAATTAATAAAATTTAATAATACTAAATTTATCCAAGTGAAACTCTTTAGAATATTTTTCAAAATAATTAGAACACATTACCTCTCTTGCATACTCTAAATAGATCCAAATATTATTATGTTTATCATGGAATTATTAGACATCGTACAAGCTAATGTCAAGATTTTTAAAATATAATACAAGATCTTATTGATAATAATGATCTTATAATAGATACATATATAAAATCACCCTCATATTCAAGAAAAACTCCTAAATTTTATCAACCTACTCAAATTGTGGTTCCATATCTCAAAAAAGAGTTACAAAAAGAAGCATTAACTAAACTCCTAAATTTTACGTAAGTTCCATATCTCTTTAACTATTCTATTCTTTCTTTCCACAAACCCATTCTGCTGAGGTGTCCTAGTTACTGAGAAAAGTATCCTTATACCATGGGCCTAAAAAAAGTCATCAAACTCATTAGACCAAAACTCTCCTCTTCTATTATATCTTAGGCACTTGATCTTCCCATTCTTTTCATTCTCAACTAGAGCCTTAAATGCCTTGAACTTGTCAAGAGTTTCTAATTTTTATTTCAATAATGCTACCCAAGTCATTATTGTGTAGTCATATATGAACAACATGAAATATATATCTACTTAAATTATTTGGATTCTTGTAGGTCCATAGAGATCAGTGTTTATTAACTCTAAAGGTCTTGTAGTATAATACTCCCTAGACTTGAACCTTATTCTATTTTGCTTATCATGTTGACATGCTTTGCAAAGTGTGTTTGTAAGTTTGGTGATTTTAGGCATATTATTTATAGACTTATTAGAGCTTATCTTGACTATATTATAAAATTTTATGTGTCCTAACCTTCTATGCCATAGACAATAATCATCCATATTGATCATAAAACATCTTTCCTTCTTTATCTCATTTATGACATATAAATTATTCTCAGTCCTCTTAGCATTGGAAATTATTCCTCTCCTTATATCACATAATATATCATGAAAGGTTAGTGTGTGTCCTTGGTTTCACATTTTACTTACACTAAGAAAGTTATATTTTAAGACTTCAACATACATCACATTCTTTATCTTGGTATTTCTAGTGTCCAAACTAAATATACCTTTACCAATAATATTAGTAGTTATGTTATCTCCAAATCTCACTATCATCTTATTCCCTATCATATGGCTTAAGAAACCACTATATATATACCATTTCATGCCTTCATCTTGGATGTGAAAGGTGATGTGAGATAGCATATATTCTTCTCTTTTAGTCTTCTACTCCTCTTTCACCTTGTCCATAGGGTCTAACTTTTTGATCCACTTCTTAGTGGTATGACCATATAACCTTTTGGATTGATTGATATTCCTCATATGCCTTATATTACAATCCCTTAAAATATGTTCCCTCTAATCATAATTATAACATAGAATTCTTCTTCTACTATTGAAATGGATATTCACCCTATTCCTCCATGATGAATTTACTCTAGCAAGATGTTTATAGTTCATAGTTTCATGTCCATATTAATTACATGATAAATAGTAAACATTGAAAACATTCACATACCTTGTCTATCTGATGTTGAATATTGTACCTCTACCTTTTTTGTCTCTTCAAGGATTCAAATTCTTCTTGACTTGTTGATGATCAATTTAAGTCTCAGATATGAGAGTTTTTTCATAGGTCTTTAATCTTTCAGTACCATCAATTCTTAATGGTCTATTATCCTTTGAGGTATGACTCTCCTTGTTTTCTTTTTAGTCTTTTTTAAACCCAAAACATGTCTTGTCATGTGGAAACCTTTGAATATTTAAACTATCACCAAGAAATTCAGCGATCTTTTCAAATTTTTAATGTGTCTTCAACTTGATTATTTCTTGATCCAATTTTGCCTTCAAGGATTTGATTCCTATTCTAAAACTGATGCATTCTTACTTAGTCTCAAGACTTGTAGTGATAATCTCAATCTATATTCTCAACTATTTGATGATATATTCATGTTCATTGGTGTTGTTACTTAGTCTCTCTTAAAATATATTAATTTATTCCTCGTAACTCTTAACTAATGATCTCAGTTTTTGATTCTTCTTTATTTGAAACTTCAATTCCTCTAGAGAAATCACCAATTCTACCTCAAAGTTCACTTCAACCTCTTCTTCATCTGATTCTTCATCATCAATAAGACTTTTCCCTTTTTAACAACCTTCATTGTCTATTTATGTAGCCATGAATAAAGTTTCATTACTATCATGATCATTACCATCATTATCACTATCAAATGTACATGTGTCATTTATATCAAAGTAGCTATTGTATTCTTTGGAATAAAAACCTCTATTGTTGTTGAATGACCCTTTCTTTCCTTCATACTTCTTATAACTTTTTTTTTCTCTTTTTAGGATTATATAACTTATTATCATCACCATGATGTTCATCATGCTCTCCAACATGCTTATTATTATCCTTATTAGGACATTTAGATGAAAAGTGACCAATATTGCCATAGTTAAATCACTTGAATGGCAACTTGCCCTTATACTTACATGATCCTTTCTTTAGTTTTTTGACAAACATGGATTATATCTTGTCATCATCAATTTCTATATCAACATCATCCTTGACCTCTTTACCTTGTGACTTTTTCTTAGATTTGAATGCAACTTCCTTTTTGTAAGGTCTTTCATCACTTGTGCTCATTTCATAGGTAGTCAAAATTCCATGAAGCTCATCCATCTATAGTATGTTAGGATCTTTGATCTCATCCATAGTAGATACTTTTGAATCAAACTTAGATGTCATGGAGATTAATACCTTTTTATACTAATGTGGATTCTTCCAACTTCTCTCCTAGACCTTTGATGACATTTAAAATTCCATCTACTCTTAAAAGATAAGATGAATTTTTTTCATCCTCCTTCATTATCAGACTTTCAAACTACCTTTGGTGGGTCTACAACTTTGACAACTTGACTTTGGTGTATCCTTAATAGATGGTCTACAAATTTTCCCAAATCCATTTGGATGTATAATAATGCATGAAATTTAAAATTCTACTTTTGAAAGACCACACAAGATGAAATTCATTTCCTTAGAGTTTTTCTCACTTGCCTTTTTTCCTACTGCATCAATTGGTGGTGTAGAAGGTGGAGTGAATACATAAATAATAGATTTACATATGTCATATCCCAAGGAAATTATATAGGTCTTAATTTTTATGCTCAAAAATTCATATTTAGTCCTACTAAAGAGAGGATCCTTATTTGTTGAGAAAACTCTTTGTACTTGATGACTAGACATATTTGTGCTTCTAGGATCTCCTTTAAGATGTTAGGACCGATTCAAAAGACCAGGCTCTAATACTAATTTTTATAAGCACAATAAATGAGAGGGGGGTGTGAATAAATGTTTAAAAACTTTCATTAAATTATAATCAATCATTCATTAACTATGAAAGAAACTTTATGATATAGCAAAACATAAAAAACCATTCAGATGAGCAAGAAACAAGATAACACACATATGAGTGGGAAGCCCTTAAGGGGAAGAAAGCCCTCTATGATATCTAAAAATGAACCACATTGATATAAAATAGAAAATAATTTTTTTTTGATCACCAACTCAACTTGGAGAATCAACCCCAATATAGTCAAGCACCCACTTACTAGGCTTTAACAAGTACCTACTTGCAAGGAAGCACCAACTCCCTAAATAACTCAACACCAACTCAGCCACCTCATAAATCTAAATCACCAAGCCTATAATCTTATATTATGGTCTCATATAAATACCTCCTTCTACTCAACCAATTAATATTTTATTTGTTTATATTGCCTACTTATAAATAGGCCAAAACTACCTTGTATATATACTAGTCTCATGGTTACACACCACTTGGTTGGCCACATATGGTCTAATGTCAAATATTGGTCTTATAGACCAATTTCTTGACCCTATGTTTCATAGTCCTATCTGAACTAGACAAGCCATTTTGTGAGTAAATTTTTGACTAAATAAAGTCACCTAAACATATTATAAAATAGATATCATGGCTTAAAATTAATAAATAGCTTCTTAATTCACTTTTTTTTCATCAATTTATCATTCACATACCTTCAAATCTATTTTTTTATTTCTACCTAGGTTTTGTATTATTCATACCATTAGATTTGTCTATGACTGGCTTACTTTGATGACCAAATTAGAACACTTGAAGGATACATATATATATATATATATATATATATATATATATATATATATATATATATATATATATATATATAAAATAGATGGGAAAAGAAGATATAGACTCACCTTACATATATATATATATATGTAAGGTGAGTCTATATCTTCTTTTCCCATCTATTTTATCTTCTTGACCAATATAACTTTTGAGTGCTAAAATAATTTCGTAACAAATAAGCTTGTATTTGTGCATTTTCTCTTTTATCTAACTAACCACCACCACTTGAAGGTATATAAGATATTTTAATACATCATAAAATAGCTTATCTATTCATTTGAATCCATTATAATCTGATTTGAATAAGATATTTCACATCGGGTCCTTATTAGGGTTTTAGGGAGGTTTAACATAGGTTTTGGTGTTAACAATTGTTCATAAAGGAATTCCAATTTAATCCAAAAATAATGCTTGGAGATATTATATATGACCCTTACCCATCTCTCCTTAATATTTCAAACTCTCATGTAGAGGTTACACATGCCAATGAATGTCTGAAAGTGCTTCTCAGGTTTGAAACCTCATTCAATGAGCTTGAGAAGGCCTAAAATAATGATTCATGAACTTTTATTTCAAATATTGACCTAATTTTTTTGATCATGCCTAAAAAAACTTTTCTCACCTATTTCCATTCTCACATGTGCATACATTCCATGAAATCTAATCTTCATACCTCATTAGGTCAAGCAGGGTTTAAAAGTGGTATGGGTGTAGACGTAGACCAAAGGTCCTACCCCTATAGGTTTACCATAAAAATCTCATGAATGATCATGCCTTAAATACATGATAAAACCATACTATACAACCTTCACATTCTTATGTTCATTCATTTTCCATACACATACCTCTTCATGTCATGACTAGACTCATGACTAGGCTTCCTATGCACTTTAAAATCAATGACTTGTACCTTCATGTAGAAAAAAGACATTAGTTGCCTTCAAATTATCTCTTCCTCTTTATCAAATGATAACACTCTTATATGCATTATTATCACATCACACACTGCCAACTATTCTTAGTCACCTTTGAAATCAACCTTCACAAGATGCACCTTTGACATCAATGACAATACTCAATAGCTTTAATTAGTTGCAAGTGAATTTTACATAATTTTAATTATATATTATAGAGGGAATAATATATTTTTATAGGATATTAATGGTAATTGATCTTATCCCCTTGTAATTGATCTTGATCTTGATCAGTGATAACTCCTATTTTAGTTTAACATACATAATTATATTTAGGTATCTATTCCTAGCTATCTTTTACTCATGTAGTCATTATACAAATAAAAATTAGATAATTTTTTTTGTTTTATTCATATTTAATTTTATTCATTTTAGCTTTGTCTATTATATTATACTAATTTCATTCAAATAGATGTAAGTAATTTACAATGTTTTTCTATCTTTTTATTAATTTTATCTTAATTATAGTTAATACACCAATTAATTCCAAATTTTGATAAAACAAATTTATAATATGTTGAAGGAAACCCTATACCAAAAGATCTACTAATTCCTATTTTTGACTCCATATCCTCTTTGTTAGGATTTTTTTCTCAAAATTTTATTACTATTTCCTTGGTCCCTATTATGTGGTCCTACCATACAAATACCGAAAAATGCAACACTTATTTCATCCTTTGACCAAAGTTGACAAAATTAATTTAGACTTAGGCCAACTTACAAATAAAAGTTGTAAAGAACAAAGCCCCACTAAATTTTTACAATGTTTTAAAAATTGTAAAGAAATTAGATTAATTCTTTAAAATGTGGCATGTAAAGCAAAATTTATAAAAAATATAAAATTGCAATAAATCTAAAAAATATTCCTAAAATGCATATTTTCTTACTATGGCATCCTTAAATTATTACCAACCTCTAGTAAAAAAAATGTATACAAATTTGTAATAGATTATCCAAAATTAGGGTTTTGCCCACATGTTTGCCCAAATTGAAGCTCTATTACCACTTGTAATATAATTAATTCAAAAATAAATTATAATAAAAATAATAGATAATAATATGATATAAATAGAGTATAATACATGAATATATGACAAGCCAATTAAATTGGGAAACCTTACAAGAAGAATACAATTTATTATATGATCATAAATTACTAAGCACTACCTCCTATATACACCCTTATTATCTTATAGAGACATAGTAGGTTGACCTTAGTAATAATATGAAGCTATAAAAAGGTTATAATGAACTACTTAAGAGTTATGATAGCAACAAGTCAACCATACATATCCCAATAATTTCTATAGGGTAATGATGTAGTAGGCAGGGACAATAGATATCACTATGGTGGGGTTTAAGGGGAGGAATGAAAAGAGTCACACATGCCCTTTTTGATCGAGGAGTAAATAAAGCATGTAAAATTCAAGATTCATAAAATATATTTTACTAAGGAGAGCTAAGAATTTATAATTATTAATTTTATCCTTATTTTTATTGAAAATAAATTTAACCCATTTCATTCCATACATTGTAATCATATTACATATTTTAGGAAATAAACATGAAATCATGGCAATCATAGCTTGAATCATAAAATATAAACTATCAACATGGATTATAACTATTTTAGGGTTTTACTTATATGAATAAAGTAAAATCATAAATTAGATATAAAATCCTACTGTAGGATAATTATAAAAACCCCAAGAAAGAAAGATGAAAGCTTAAGGGAAAAAAACTAGGGTTTATTACACTCAAAATAAAGGTTAGGCTCATTAGAATGTTTTATTTATTTAAATATTTAATAATCTAAATAAGATAAAACTATTGAAATTTAGTTTGTGTTAAATGTCATTTACCATAAAAATTTGAATGTTAAAGAGAGATTGATTGCACTTAATTTTTATAAAACTGACTAAGAAAAGAATGAAGAGAAGAACTTAGCTTATTTTATGACATATATTTATCACTATCTACATAATAACATTGTAAAACAATATATAATCAACCTATAATTAATTATTTAAAGAAAGAGGATCTCATCAATTATGATGATGTTGATGTCAAAGCTTAGTTACTTGTGGTAACTTGTACTATCCCTATCTATTTGAAATCTCTAGGTTGTTTATACTAGTATGTTCTACCATGGATTGATGCACATACCTTTTTAGATGATTTATATCTACTTGATTACCCTCAGCCTTGTAAATAAATTATGATTTTTATTTTCTTTGCCTTTAAATCATAGCTTAAATTTTGACACAAGATAGACTTAGAAAAATGGGTTAGATAGGCCCAACCACTCTCTATTAAGCATTTGAGAAATGCCTATATTCTAGTATTTTGTAGAAGGCTCAAACCACACATAATTATCCAATCCAGGTGTGTATATGCTCAATCATGATCTAATAGAATGTAATGCAATGATTTATATTTTTACACTTGATAACATATAACTTTGAACTCATGTTAGTGTTCAAACTTAGATCTAGGGTTGATCCTTTGAGGGTTTTCAAATGTGTATGATTTTATGGTAGTGTCTTAATGGAGTAATAATGGATCTCTCAAGATTAAAAGTGGTTCTCAATGTAATTTTCAAATGGATATGAACTTAGGATTTATTTTTTATTTACATATGGCAATTTGGTATTCACTCATAACTGACATATGAAACATGATTAAGCTAACTGAAGGGAGACATTTGAATTTGAAAAGTAATTATTATAGGTCCATAGATGGTATCTATAGAGGTAGAAACCTATGATAACCACAACTATTAGATCATTTATAACACTATATAAAGAGGTATAATCAATGATTTAAAATATGGGGACAATTTACTTAAGATTATTGATTTTTATAGCACAAATAGAGAGATCATTAATTTATGACATATAAAACTAGGTTTGCTAAGACAATAAATAGTTAAATGGGTAGGAGAAAGTGTGCACAAGAGTTAAATGTATATGAACAAGTCATGTATGTCAAAATTGGTGTTTTCAAGTGTTTAATACAAAATTTAGGTGTTTATAGGTGGTAACAAGAAGAGTTTCAAGTATGATTTTTATATAATATGATAAATAAAAATATATACTTTTTGGGCACTTCTATTTTTATTCAGAGTGAGATAATATTTTTAGATTCCACCAATAATCTGAAAAAATAAACAAAAAAAATATCCGAGTGAAAAATTTGAAAATAAAGAACACATATTTTCTTGTGTTTATTTTTTCAAAATTTGGGATTAATTGGTGTCTTCATTCTAATTAAGATAAAATGAATAAAAATGATAGAAAAACATTGTAAATTACTTATAACTAGTAGAAAGAAAATAAATTACCATAATAAACAAAGTTCAAATTAATGAAATAAACTAACTATGAATAACACAAGGGAACTTACATAATTTATATCTATATGCCATTTATGTATGACTATAAGAATACTTGAATTGGAAGAGCATATCTAATTGTGCACATGAAACTGAAACATGAGCTGCCATTAATTAGGGTCAAGATGGACTAAAAAGAGACAAGATTGACTGCCACAACTAACTTCTACTAGTTAATTCTATCCTCTATAAAAAAATTAGGGAAATAAGGGCATAGTCATCTGTGCTTGATTAAAGCATGCACGTGTGTGTAAATTTAACCTTTAGATTCACATAAATGACTTGAAAATTACTTCTTTAAAGTTGAAACCCTAATAGGGATTTCAATAGTTAAAAACCTAAAAATAAAAAGGGGGAGTGTAATGGGTTGAGATAACCAAAATAATCCTTATGATGATTTATCATTTCCTACATATCTAATGTCTTAATAGGAAAATCAAACCCACTTATTTATCTCACTTAGAGTGCTTTGTGTGATTGTGCTCCTTTTGTTGGATGCATCTAGAGATGGCTTGAATAATTACTAATGATTTTATTTAAATTAAATAGAATAGGATCTTTAATTATATAAAGATTGATTTAAATGATTAAAATCATTTTTGGTAATAATAGGGAAGATTTTTTATGTGTGATAGTGTAAGTGTGCCTCAATATTGAAATTTACAAGTGGTAGAATAAGTGACTTAAATGTGCCTTTATAGAAATCCAAAATAAAAAAACCTCATAATTCCTATCCTAAAAATATAAATTAACCAATAAGAGAGGGTCTAAATTTTAATAATATTCATTACTAAGTTAAATATAGGATTGACCCATAGGGATCAATATCTACTACCACTATTGACCCACATCGGTCAATTTTGTCTAGAAGGGTAACTTTTGAATTTTGGGATTTGAGATGTCCACAAAAATTCTTAGAGATATATTTTATGATTAAGAAAATTTATATATGTGTAAGACAATAAATTATAAAGGGATAAGTCTATATAATTACTTAGAATAGAGTGAGGTGGTGAAATAGGTCTAAAATAAGTGTTTAAGTCAATTACAATAAAAGTGGACCAAAAATGACATTATTAAGTATTCATGACCAAATTTGACTGATTGCATTTTCCCCCATTTACTATATAAATGAAATTACTAGAGTAAAAAGAAATATATACTTTAATGTGTACAAAAAACTTTGAATTTGAGTGGATACTTGATTTATGCAAGACACTTCAACTTAGTAAACCCTAAAAAAGCTCATGAATTAGTCATTTTGTTCATTTGAAATTTGAAAAAGCTTGAAATTAAAAAATTAAAAAAATTGAAAATAAAAGTAAGGGAGGAATACACATGTATGTGTACAACCAATGTTGATTTTTAAACTTTACTTGAAGATGATGCTTCCTTGAAACATTAGAGTATTGGGGTTTCCCATGAAACATTTGAAGAGATTTGTTCCTTAGTTGAACCAATGGAAAATTGACAATAATCATTCCACAATTTGGATCAAACACAAATGGAAAATAAAACCCATTGAGGGATGAAAAAATCTCAATTTTTTTATTCTCATATTTGTAACCCAAAGATAGAAATGGATTGGAATCCATAGTGGATTTTTAGGCTATAGTTATAAAGGGAGAAAAATCTTCAAGTTATGTACTATGCACTTTAACTAAATCAACTACTATAGATGGATTTTATATTCAATTTTCACTTTGTTCCTTAGTTCTTGTATGCATGATTAAAATAGAATGGATAACACATGCTTCTACCATACCCATTGATATATTTATAATATTGAAAGTATGGCATGAATCTGTATCATGCCCCCATGTGATAAATGTGAATTCTATGACTATATGTAGATAAAAATTTGTAAAATAATTTTGAAGATTGTGCATGAATCTATATCATGTACCCAAAACTATATTAATATATACTTTGTTCTTATAATGTGAGTTTATATGCATGGAATATGGGTAAGTGCACGAATTTGGGAGATAATTCTATGGACATTTTATGTAACATGTTATGTTATTTAATTAATGTGATCACATTATTTAATTAATGTGTTCATGTTATTTAAATTATGGCGCCGTAATTACTAAGACATAATGCAATCACATTATTAAATAAGGTGATCATGTTATTTAAAACAATAATGTGATCACTTTAGTAAATGATCATATTATTATTTTTGGATTGATACTGAGGAAATATTAGGTCCCTGACCCTATCAACAAAAAGGATAAAAAATAACTTTGATAATTTGGCTTAACATATATACATGTTTAGGAATTGGACCATTATGAATTACAAAAAAGGTTTTTTTTCCAAAACCATAAGATACAAAATAGTTTAACAACTATTAATATCTATTAATAAATAAAATATACATAGACTAAATAGATAACATCTTACTCCAAGATAACTAACTCAATCATTTTGCCATTATTAATCACTAAATTGCCTAAATCTTCCACCTACCTAGCCCCACACTCACTAGTTATCAAGACATCCTACCCCTTCACTGTCATTGTAAAACCAATCTTAGCTTTGTTAACACTAACTGACACACCTACTGGTTACTTCATAGAAGAGAAAATCAAATGCTTTTGAACCCTTCTAGGATCCTACCACTACAACTATTTACCCTTCCACCAAGGTGGATATTAAAATGAGCCATGATAAATGCCTTTCCCCAACCATTTAATGGCCTTCACCCTTTTTGAATAATGCCTTAGTGTGCTCCATTCTTTAAGCCCCAAAATTGGTTTCAAAAAATCTTTAAAACTAGCATGCTGACCCCTATTTCTTAGAAAATTCCATTTGGATTGAGCACGCAAACTCCACATCTTTAGAAAAGTCAACTAAGGATATAAAATGGGACTCCAACTCTTAAAACATGGACAAAGGAACATAACCCAAAAAATATCTAGTAGAGAATGGAAGAGTTGGATAAGGCCCAAGATGCAGGGCATCCATTTCTAACATCAACTCCAATCGATATTTTGGAAAAATGAAAAACTTAACCATTAATTGAATTTAATCCCTATCAGACATTATTAGGCAAATATTTGATACAAAGAGAGAAGCTAGGTCTGAGTTCACCCTAACACACGTACTTTCAGCTAAGATTTCTAAACCCAACACCTTTTTAATGGCCTTTACCACTTCTAAAATTAGAATCTAGAAAATGTTAAACAATTGTGTTTTAGAAACTGACCTAATGAAACCCATCTCCATATTATTTGCATGATCAAAACCCAAAAACCAACAAGTTGATTCAACATTAAAATGGCCCATCCTTGCTTTGACCCAAAAAAAAACTCTATGAACAAATGAAGCTAGACAAACCACCCAAAAGGAATAACTCTCATTAATAAATCCAAAACAATAAAGCCCTTGATGAATAATCAAGAAAAGCCATCATGAAATGAAAAGGACCATCCCATCGCTTGAAACCTGAGAGACCTATACCATCAAAAACCCCTTTAGACATTTTGCTCTAAGTTAGCCACTCCACCTGAATGACAAGATGGCCCAATGAGCTATATGTCCTTTACAAATCTAAAATCAAGATTTTCTTATTTATGAGAAAATCCAACAATTTTGATTTTTAAAATACCTTTTTTTCAAAAATATTTTAAATACCAATCACTGATCATTAAAATGATTTTATTTGAAACTTTAATAGAAGACATTTTCCCCTGCTAGGAAGAACCAATCTATCTTAGAAACACACCCCTAAAAATTAGGAGACTATTTACAATTTAATTTGCTCAAAATTCATACAGTCTCCCCATCTACTACTGATATTATCCTTCATTTCTTCTCTTTGATCAATTACCATATTTTTCAAAAAATATGCAGTTTTATTACTTTTTAAAAAATATTGAGGGCAATTCCAACCTTCAAAAGCTTCTAACTTGGGCCAAATTACATATAAAATATTTGTGATCTTCTAGGATTTTACCATCAAATTGGACAAAGCATATATCATTACCTACAAATCCCCTTAAATTTCTAAAAAAGTGATTCCATATTCCTTATCCAAATTAACCCTTACTACTAAGGCTTAGGCTTCATATTCATTATTTGTGCCATCAAAGAGCTTAAGAGATAAATCTATAATTAAGGATCTACTAAAATATTTTATTACACAACCTACCTTTGAGGCTCCTGGATTTCCTCTACAAGCCCAATCAAAATTAAGTTTAAACCACCTAGGTTTAGGTGGAATCCAAACTACATCTCTTCTTTTTTCTTATTTTTCTTATCTAGCATTGTTCCCTTAATAGGAGGAATTTTAATATATTTCCATATAACACAAGTTTACATATCCCAATGATAAAGCATACATTTTATTTTGTGAAAATGAGATGACACTACTTTATAAATGGCCATTTCAATATCTTTTATAATCACAAACAATGAACACTCTTTATTTTCAAATATATGAGCATTTACCTCCTTCCTAATCATCTAGATAAGAATGGTTGGAATACATCTCCATAAAATGTAAATATAATTCTTTACACAACCTTTTGGCAAAGAGGCAAAGACTTGACAAAGAGATTATGTCCATGTCTAAAGCCAATTGAACTTGTTACATAGCTAGACCCAACACTAATGAGCAAAAGAACAGTTATACAACAAGTGATCTATTGTTTCTTCTTCTTCTTTACAAAGGCCACACCTCTAAGGACCAATGAACCCAATATTTTTGAGATGATCTTGGGTCAAAATGTGACCATGAACCACCAACCATGCAAAATCCCCTACTTTTTGTAAACCTTCTTTATTCCAACATAGAAAATTAGCCTAGCTAAATGCTTCATCTTCTACCTCCACCATCTGATAACCTAATCTAATTGAATAACAACCTATTTTAGATCCAATCAAATGTAGTTGACCTTATTTATTTTTAATAAAGATTTTTCTTAATTTAAGACTAGATTCCAAACACATAATTTCTTCATGAGGGATCAAAAGAGTTTGAAAACTTTTCCAACTAATGGCAATTTTTTTAGAAATAGAATCCTGAACCACATAATCCCTTAATGATCTACCGCATTGATTTTCCAACAAATATTTTATCTAACTATTAGAAAACTCCTCAATTAGTGGCCTATGGCCATTCCAATAAACCATCCAAAAATCCACTTTCCTACCATTATTAACCATCCAAGAGACATGTTGACCAATCATCAATTTGCATTTCACCATGAAATTCCAAATATGAGATCCTTTAGGGGGATCTTCTATGGAAATTATTCTATCTAGAGAATCTGAATCTAGATATTTATCTCTAATAAGCCTACACCATAATATGCTAGAATTGGAAATCATTTTCCAAACCAAATTAGCTTCCAGAGCTAAATTTTGCAAAGAGAAATTCTTAATACTTGCCCCTCCTTTTTGTTTTCTCTTACATACCCTTTCCCATTTCATGAGAGGAATTTTATTATCTTCCCCATAGCCTTTACAAAGGAAGTATTTCATGATTTTATTCATGGCATTAATGATATTGTTTGGAGGAGAAAACACTAAAAAATAGTAAGTTGGAAGAGCGTTTAACATAGCCTTAATCAAACTAATTATTCTAGCTAAGGACAGGCACCTTCCTTTCCAATAGCTAATATGGGATTTAAATCTATCCAAAAAATTCTTCCACATTTTTTTGGAGCCATACCCTTTGAAAAATGGAACCCCAAGATATTTACTTGGGTGTTTCCTAATTTTGAAGCCAAGAATCATGCTTAAATTATTTTCAACCCTTTGTCCACAATTAACAAAAAATATTTTAGACTTACCCTCATTTACATTTTTCCTAAAATTAATTTCATACCCTCTCAAGATACATTTAATTTCCTTGGCTTCCTCAATAGATGATTTTGCAAACATAAAAGTGTCATCTACAAATTGATGATGAGTAAGGCAATCAAAGTTATCTGTTACTTATAAACCCTGTATCCTTTCTCTATTATACATTGACTTTACATCCCTTCCCAAGGCTTCAACCATGATGATAAAAATAAAAGGTGTTAAAGGTTCACCTTGCCTCAAACCTATAGAAATAGGGAATAAATTAGAAGTATTACCATTTACTAAAATAGTAAATTTAGGATTTGAAACAAAGCTAAAAAGCCACTCACACCAATCTTTACTAAAGCCAAATTTAAAAATAATCTTAAACAAGAATCTCCAATTGATTTGATCATAGGATTTACTAATATCTAATTTTATCATCATGCCTTTATGGTGATTATGACTGAGGGAATGCATAATTTCATGAGTAATAATAATACATTTTTGAATACTTCTTATTGACATTGTGGATTGCACCCTTGAGAGAAGGCTAGGATTCTGTGCTCCATGTGGCATAATGGAGACTCCTCTCTTGCCTATGGGTCTGGCAAAACTGAGGGGAGAATCTCTAGATAAGGGCTAGCTCCCTTTGATGCATCTCTGAGTTATTCTAGTACTATTGCTAATATATATATATATATATATATATATATATATATATATATATATATATATATATATATATATATATATAATGTGGGGGGGTTGAAAAGAGAGAAGGATTACTAAAGTAGAACCTAAACTAAATGGTGATGCACCAAAAATGGTTGATCTACTTAGCTTTGACATATACCTTACACTAAAAACAAGCTGATATACACTTCATTTGATATGAGAAAGTATTTTGCATCAGTGAGCTAGGGTTCCTTTGGAGATACAGGGAGGAAGAACTACCAGAGGTGTTCTAAGACACACTATGGAAACCTATTCACATGCACCTATACTCTATTGTGGACACTTCTAGCTAACCTACAAAAGAAGAACTCACAATACACTAGACATTCTAGAATCATTCTATGAAAGCATGAAATAAAATGACTTGACATAAGACAAAATCATAGACATATGCAAAAGTGCAAACTCAAAATGGAGGTAAAAATGCTATGTCTTGATTCAAGGTAAAATCCTGTAGGGATTTACCATACAAGCTGAGAGATATATTTTCTAAAATGAGAAGTTACAAATATATAGCCTTTTGGAAAAGACTTTGGCACTTTATGGAAAATAAATGACCCATGCTGCTTTGAGAGCATTGGGAAGAGGAAACCACTTGAAAGAGAATGTTGTGTTAGCTCCAATTTTGAATTTAGGCATTTAAAATATATTAAACATCATGTGTGAAAACATGGGCCATACCATTTATCTGCAAACAAGATCCTTTCTTCAAGACATTCATGCAGTTGTCTGACTATTAATGCAAAATGAGGAAAAAATAGGTCACACCATTCACTATTTATGATCCTTGATGACCACTTGGCAGAGACTATTTCAACTGCTAGAATAACTCCTTGTGATGACACCTTCTTTTTCCACTTGGACTATTTTGTCTATTTTTGTGCTTGGCTCTTTGGGCTCCTTTCATGGTGTGTCGCTGAGTTCATTTTTTATTCTTGTCTTTTTCTAGCTTTGTCTTTTCCTAGTTTTGTCTTTTGTCATCTCTTGGCTCTTTTTGGCAATCTGAGCCCCCTAAGGCTATCTTCTATCAATCCTTGGCTAGTTCCTTAGGCTCTTTTCTTAGCGGGCTCTTCCTTTTGGCCCTAAGGCCTTTTAATTCCTTTGGGTTCATGCTCAAGCATTTAAAGATCAATGGATATTTCATTGCTATAAAGTTGATGTTCATGCACCCATCACCATTTCAAAGCCAATGGCTATTCCCTTGTCCTAAATTTGATGTCTGTGGGGACATCACTCAATGTTTAAACTTGTATGGCTAGTTCACTATGCTATATTTTAACATCTTCAGGCCCATCACCCCTTGGTCAATTCCTTCAGCTTTCTTTCCTTTGGCCTTTCTTTCTCTACCTGGGCCTTTATCTTTTAACCTTCTTGAAGGGAATGTGTCCCTTTGGGGCTTGGAGAAAGGTCCCTTTCATAGTCACTGAGAGCCCCCCCGCAAGGGCACCTACCCTTTGGGGTACTTCAAGCGTCCTTGGTCCTCAAATACTTTGAACAAAATGTTTGAAGGAATTCCTTTAGACATTTTATCTGAAGGAAAATTTCCCTTCAATGTTTGGCCCTTTGTTTTGGGCAAATTCTTTTGGGCAAAAAGTCTAAAGGAATTCCTTTGGACTTTTTGTTCGAAATAATTTGCCTTGTTTGTTTTCTCATGGGATTTTCTTCTAAAATAATTCTTTGTTTGGCCCCTTGATTTGCGAATTTCTTCGAAAAAGATGTCCGAAGGAATTTATTCGAGCATTTTTACCAAATAAATTCAATCTTTTATCTTTGCCTTTTTCGAAGGAAAACTCACCCTTTTTCCCTTGTCTTTTGATTCCTCTGTAAGGGTTCCCTACCCTCCACAAGGGCACTTTTAGGTCTAAAACTACCCTCTACAGCCTGTTGGAATGGTCTAGTTTGTGCCTGACTTCCCTCCATAAGGGCACTTGTCCTTTTGGATTTGGAAGACCCCATATGAACCTTCTAATTTGAACCAATTTATTGAACCTACTTTGAACCAAATAATTTTAACCAAACAATTTAACCAATTGATTGAACCAATAAATTGAACCAATTGATTGAACCAACTGATTGAACCAAATGCTTTGAACCAAACTGATTAAACCAACCGATTGAGCCAACATATTAAGCCAATAATGGTTCAAAGTTAAAAGTTTAAAGTTCTTTGAAATATCATGCCGTTGAACCCCGACGTTGAACCACCTTTTCCAACTCTAATGAAATGTGCCTTCAAGTTTTGTTCTCTTTCCTTGTGAATTTCTTTTGACAAAATTTCTGAAGAAGCTTTGTAAAATCCTTGCATTCTTTGAACTAGTTCATCCTTTTGCTAAAAGACTTGTGCAAACCAAATTTGAACTGGCTCAGAACAACAGGGGAAGAAGGAGACCGATTTTGGCCTATAGGACCAAAATGGTCAACACTTCTATCTGGTATAAAACTAACTTACTAGCTATAATATTAACCAAAATAGGTTTCATTCTTTCAATGATGGCTTTAGATATTATCTTATAGATTGTATTACACAAATCCCCATGATGAAAGTCCAAAAAGGAATCCTGAGACTCACCTTTTGGAAATAAAGAGATGAAAGTCATATTAATTTTTGGCTGCACTTTCCTCTTAATCATAGATTCTTCCAACATCTCCAGTATATCCAAACCCATAATTTCCCAAATTTTTTGAAAAAAAGGTGTTGGAAAACTATCTGGACCTAGAGCTTTATCTTTAACCATGGAAAAAAAACTTTTCTAATTTATTCAAGAGAAAAGGGGACCAACAACCTCTCATTCATAGCTTGAGAGATTACTTTTAGAATATACTGAAGAAATTCATTTTGAACTATTAAATTAGAATTATCTTCATCATTCAATATGTACTGAAAGAAATGAACTGCTTCTTACCTTATTTCCTCTGGGGATTCCAAATACACCCCTTCTCTTGACAAAATGTGAGTAATTCTATTCACCTTTCTTCTTGATTTCACTGATTGATGAAAAAAGGTAAAATTTTTATCACCTTATTTCAACTAAATTTCTATTGATTTCTATTTCTAGTAAATCTCTTCCCTGTAGAGAATTTCTTCATAATTACTAGACATAACTTTTTTCAGATGATAATCAACCACATCCATCCCAAAATGAAACACTTTCTCATTCAAAGAGTTTAACTTAGATTCAATCCTAAATTTCTCTTGAAAGATATTCTTAAAGTGTTCTTGGTTCCAACATTTCAGTTTATCGTTTAAGATATTGAGTCTTTTAGACATTTGAACCATTTTAGAACCTTAAGGAATTGGACAATTTATCCACCACTCTCTTACCAACTCAAAAAGGGATTCATCATGTAGCCACATGATTTCGAACTTGAAATGGAATATTTTAGGAGGAATGTTTGGATTAATAGTCAAAGCAATTAGGAGATGAACAAAGCCCAAATGTTGAGTGACCCAACAATATAATTTACTATTACTCTGAAGCTAATTAAAAGAGGAAAAGAACTTGTCTAGTCTCTCCAAAATATTGTCTTTACTCAATCATCTATTGTTCTAGGTAAACCAACTTGAATTTAGGGAGATATCTTCAAAATTATTCCATTTTAAAAATGACCAAAATGATGATTGACCTAAGAGATAGAAAATAAACCTCCATGCTTATCCTTCTGACTTAAGATTATATTGAAATCACCCTTAAAACCACCTTTTCCTACTAAAAATATTTAAAAAAGGTTGAAATCTCAGCCCAAAGGGTATATTTCAAACCACTTCCTTGAGGACCATAAATTTTAACTAGCAAAAATTGAATATTTGACTGAAATATAGAGATCTTACCAATTTTCTAAAATTGGCCAGAAGCCAAAATATCAAGTTTTATAGAAAAAGGAAACCAAAGAAGGGATAGATCCCCAGATGTGCCTTGAGATTCCATAAAATACCCATGCCAACATTTACCTAACCAACTTAAACAACCCTCTTTTTCCTTTCTATTCAATTTAGTTTCTTGCAACAAAAAGATGTATGGTCTTTCTAAGTTTAATAGGCACTTAAGGAGCCACCTTTTATTAGAGGTGTTCAATACCCTAACATTCCATGATATTACCTTGATATCAAAAGAGGAGGGAATTTGACCCCCTAATTTGCAACGTCTAGAAAACCTTCCAAAGTACCTTGAGTTCTAGGTAAGACTTCACCTTCTGTATGTTTTGCATGATTTTTCATACCTTTTTTGACTTTTGAACCCTAATTAGGTTTAGAAATTTTAATTTTAGAACTATTGAAAAAAATTATTTAGAATTTAAATCTCCTTCAGAATCCTATTCTACCTCTTCTTCTGACTCACCTTCAAAATCTGATCCTTCCTTTTCAGCATCGAGGATTGGCTATTCTTTCTCTTCTAAACCCTTCTTCAAATTGCTTTCTAGGACCTCTTGATTCTTCAAAACCAAATCTCTAATATTAAGTGATTCTTGATCTAGGAAATCACAATTTTTAATCATAGAAGTTGAGGAAATAACTTTAGTTGTACCAATTTTAACCAAAAGGTCCTCTTTACCCTCATTTTATCTAATAAAATATCACCAACATTATTCTCTAAAAGTTGCTCCGAGGTTACTAGTACTAGTGTTAATAAAGATTGCTTCTTTTCTTGAGAAGCTTGATTTAATATCCATTGAGGGCCCAATTTATTTGATTTGGTTTGAAGAGGGATCCATTTAAACTTACAATATTTTTGTATATGCCCTAGTTGATGATAACCATAACATGTAAAAGGAATATTTTCCACATCTATTCTTTGATATTATTCTCACCTAGTTGTTTTTATAGTAAAAAAATATATAATCTAAAGATCTAAACCCAATTAAACCCTAACCCTAGCATAAGTCACTCTTTCACATTTCAAGGGCACCAAATTAATCTCCACTACCCCCCACCAAACTTACTAAAGTAGCTAGATAATTTACACTCCAGTATTCCAAAGGAATACCATAAAATCTTATGTATATTGGGTAACTCCCATTTTTATCTTTTAAAGGATCAAAATTAGGGCTCTAGTTTTGAATCCATAAATCCAAACCTTCTAGTGGCTAGCTTTTGACCTTAAGGATTTTATTTTTTTAGAAATAAAAGTTGTCAAAAAAAATCCCTTGGTAAAAAACTCACCTTCACTTCCTTACCCTATTTCTCTTTAATCCAAAGTTCTATAGCTCCAATCGTCGACCATTTACTGGTACATTTGTAGATAAAGGCATAGTTAGACAACAATTAGATCTTAGTATTAAATTGATCCAAATACCATTCAAGGGTTTTATCTTTTCCATTTTTTCTTCAATCTCAAATAATACCCACAAACTAGGATCTTTATCACCTGGTCTCTCGAAACCCTCTTCCTCATGAGGGAATTCGACAAAGGATTTTGCCCTCACCCTTTTCTATAAATACTCTATGAAATTATTACTATCATCCAAAACCTCTAGCTCTTGAAGACATTATCCCAACTTCTTACCTTTCCCTTTTTTTGCCAATTTTACCCCCACTTGCCTCTTCATCCCACCACTCCTTATCTTCCTTTATCACTGTAACCAAAACCTTTTGATTATCTTTCTTGCCTTGATTACCCCCCAATTTTCCTTTCATTTTAGATAATTTTTGGTAAAGCAGCATAGCTAATGATTTTTGATCTTCCATATTTTTTTTTTGTCACTATGTGTTACTTTTCATTGACCCTTCTCCAATGCTCCCAAATTTATTTTCCATTTTCTCCTCCACTTGCTCACAACATCTACACTTCACCTTCCCCTGTAGATTTAAATAATCTCCCACACATTTATTATGTTGGTTATATGATTATATTATTATTATTATTTTAAATAAAGTGATAACATTATTAACATGATCACATTCCCTGTGTAATAAAAAAACCCAAAACCTAAATGCAAAATTCCTCATTTTGTATTAGAGCTTTCTTTCTTTCCTATGTGTTCCCATTATATGATTGAATTTTGGGTGAGTGAGGCTAAACCTTTCTAGAATTCATCCTAGGAAGCTACTAATTAATGATGCCACCACATAGAAGAGGTAAGTGCTAAAAATCTACACTTGTTAACACTAAATTTTAGTAATTTTTTGTTATTTTCATTATTAATTGGTAATTTTTTTGTTTTAAATATCCCATATTGTTAACCCTTTTGTTATTATGCCTAACCATCCTAAACCTCCATATAAACCTCTTGTTCCTCCTCCTAACCCTCCACCTAACCCTCTATATAACCCTATTATTCCTCCTCCTAACCCTCCTATAGTTCCACAAAATCCCCCAAGCAATCAAGAGAGTCTAGTTGAGAAGATTGTGAAAATAAAATTGAAATTGAAAAATTAATTATAATAATGAGGTATCTCACTTCTACCAATACCCACCACACTTATCTAGCCAATTCCCTAGAGACATTATTATGCCAAATTGACTCTATAATGATTTAAATTGATGGATGAGCTTCATATCAAAATAGTTGTAAGGATTATTATGCTGATAATTTGTCAGTACTTGAGGTCAAGAATAAATACATATCTTAAGACTTCATTTTTGCCTTATTTATTGAGCCAACCACCAATGCACCATTTTTGATAACTTCTAAATGTTTTCCAACCCATCACTACCAACATAATTTAATCACAATCAATTTTTGGGACTGATGGTGGATGGTGTTTTATTATCCACCATGTAACAACCATTAGGTCCCATTGTATTTTTTGAGGAAATATATAGTGATTTTTTCTTTAATGATATTTGAACTATTTTGATTATAGTGAGTTTCAGGGCTAAGGGAAAGGCTTTGCATAGGATCGACTAAGTGCACGTTATGTTACTAATCGGCCTACAAGGATCCATATCCAAATCCACTTTATCATAATATCCCCTCTATAGTTCATTAAATCATGGATATCAACACTCTACATGTACTTAGTTCACTCATTGATGCATTCATTCAACATACGATTAGGCTCTCACAGACTGATGATAGAGATACACCACCTAGTGTGCATACCCAACCCCACCCTTGCAGTTCTTATGGACCTATATGAATTGGATCTTTTAATGATGATGGTGTTGGTGGTTTAGAGGGATTAGATAATATACTTATGAGTGATGAGTTTTTGGCATGCATGTTTAGTGTGTAGACATCAACCACTACACAAATATAGGCATATTTTATATAAATGTCATGTTAAATTTAAGTTATATTTGCAAATTTAATTTAGCTAACAATTAATTTACATAGAAATTGAATAATATAAATGCCATTTATTAATTTTTTAGGAGGTGATGGTGCCTTCATCATCATAGTCAAAATTTGTAACATTTGATTTGATACAACCATTGTTTACAATTTTGGATCCAGCTACTGGTCCATTCACTACTACATCTATCTCTATTAGATTGACACTTGTTACTTATACAAAGGTAAAAATTTGAGTTAATCTTATGATTTATGTACATTTAATCTATGTATATTTTCCTTGTTAGTTTAAGTTAAATTTATCTATCAAGGATATCAAAATCCAATTATAGTACTATTAAATACACTCTTGGTGTAATAAAGGAGAAAAACTTGCCATATATATCTTTGATACTATATATAAAAGTAAGTGAGACCTTGTTTAAATGAATAATTGATGGCTCAAGTAGACACTCCTCAATCATTATGAGCTGCGACATGCATAGGCATTGATGCTATAATGTCATCTGCATAGGCACTAATAGAGATATATATTAACTTGTAATTGAATTGTAAAAATACACTTATTTTAATAATTTTATTATATACTTGGGGAAAATATAACTTGTGTGAATGTATTGTGCATGCAGGGTTGTCTTATAACATATGATGGTCTTAGTTAGATGATTATTAGGGTAACTTCTCATGTTTCTTCCCTATTTCATATGCCTATTCAATAGCTAAGCCTACCACTGACTTGTTTGAGCATCAAAAATAGATTGAGTAAGACCATGAGATTGCAATAAGTGCATGTTTAAATGATTTTTTTATTGTATTTTAAAATTAAATTTGTAATAATTGGTTGAATGCATTTTATGTTAATTTTTTAATAATACTTGTATTTGAATAGGTTTAGCTATAATTGAGTTATGAGCATAGGACCCGCAGTCAGACTTTGGAGTAATCCAAGGCATTAGTGGGATCACCATCTACAAACAAGGGATCCCAAGGAGAGTCTTCTTTGAGTAAGGTAAAGAGAGGGAGGCTATTTTATGAATATGATGTCTTACATGAGCTATTATTTTTTGTATGTTTATATGGTAATTTACACATTTTTGGCATTATATATGCTTATATGACATTTACTCAATATTAGATACTATGTTGGTATATGTAATTTTTTGTATGCCTATCATGGCAATCTATGTATTATTGACATTGTACACATGTTACTATATGATTTTTTTAGATTTTTAATTTGAATCATGTTAATCTATCTAATTTATATTTAGTATTAATTTAAAATGTTATTATATAGTTTTGTTTTGATATTCCAAAATACTATCTATCAGATCTCATATTTAATGTTGAACACAAATGAGGATTAAAAAATTGTTCTTTTCAATGATATAAATCTTGGATCTTCCATGTTTTTTTAAATGAATTTTTTTATTTGATTGTGTGTAGTGGAAATGACTAATGACACTCTTATCTATATTTCATTTATCATCACCCATTTAAAACTTTTCAATTGATCATTAACATAATTTTATTTCACTTAAATTCCATATCTAATCATGTTCAAACTTTTATAATGTAAAGACATAAAATCATTCATAAATCCTACAAATTTCTCACTCGGATACCTATACTTGCAAGTTACTTGATCTTTCACCTTCACTTGGATACAATGCCTTTTTAAATATCTTTTATTGAAAATAGGCCTACTACTTCTATGAATTATATGATTCTTGTTCATTTATATTTTCCATTACCTCTCGATTAACCTATATCAATACTTCTTCTACACTTGACTCCTTTTGGTGACCATGTACATGATCTACTTCTTCATCTTTACAGCTTTATCTTTGCTAAACTTTCAAGATGAAATTTTACCTGAACTTGAATATAATGTATTTATTCTGATAAAAGACAACCTTACTAATTTGAAATATAATATTCACTCATGATACAATGATCCATATTTGGCCAAAACCCTTTATCATCCCCTAATACCACATAATGCACATTTTGCTCTTCTATGTCTAATAAGGCTATGATTGTCCTATTCATATGATATAAGATCATGAAGAATTACAACCTCACTTATCCACTATTATTCTCAACATGATTCAAAATACACTCTCAAATAATATTTTTTAAACTAGTCAATTAGTCATTATGTCTGCTCTTAATGAGTTAACAATCTCTCAGATATACTCTCCTTTTGAATAATATTATTTAAGACACTTTGGATAGGTATTAGGAAAACTCAAGGATTTATATAGGTGAAAAAAATACAATAAATCAACCAAATATATTTCCCTAAGAGATTGATCACTCATTCTCAAATTCTATCTTTTTTAAGTTTCTAGGTCTCTAGACTTAGTTGTTACTCCAATAGGTCAATTTTTCAAAATAGCTCCAACTACCATTTCTACCTCCAAGACCTAAACCTAAGAATATATCACTTATATCATGTAAAAATAGGTGAATTACATGTCACCACACCACCACAACATTCAAATCAATGCAAAAGTGCATTTTCACTATTGTTCAGGAGCACAAAAACACTGATAATAAATGTTGTCAAAGTTTAGGTTGTGGTTATAAAACTATGGTTTTGATTCTTATTGACCAAAAAATAACACTTAAAAAAAATTTAAATGGGAAGGTAGATAACATATAGGACTAGGTTCTTGGCCTCCCATCAGTCTCAATTGACAAACCCACCACACATTCTAGCCTCAAGAATGCCCTTCCCAATACAAGAAAAATGCAAAATTTTAGCCAAAGTTCAAACATGCATAAAAAAACTTGTAAGTAATTTTTTTTAACTATTAGATCCTTAACCTAAATATTTAATCCCTCTAATCACACCCTATATCAATCAGGTGAAATATTTGAGAGCAATCTATTGGATAAGTTGTAGTGACATGTCCAAAAATGAAACTTTTTGGCATTGAACAAACAACTTCTTGAGCTTCAACTACCATTTCTACCTTTGGGGAATCCACTCAAGAATATATCACTTAGATAAAATCAAGATAGGTAAATTAAATTTTATCACACTACCATGACATTCAAATACCTCTGAAAGTTCATTTTCACTACTGTTTAAGAGCATGAAAACATTGACAACAAATGTTATCAAGGTTTAAGTTGTAGTTACAAAATTTTGGTTTTGATGCTTCCTAACCAAAAAATACCACTACCAAAAAATTAGGGGGGAGGATAATGTCTATTAATAGGTTCTTATACTCCCATTAGTCTCTATTGACAAACCCACCACCCATTTTAGCCTCAATAATGCCCTTCCTAATATAAGATTAGCCTAAGTTCAAACATACATAAAATAAAACCTATAAGTAATTTCTAATAAATATTAGATCCCTCCCCTACCTTTTTAAGCCATATAATCACACCCTAAAGCACTCAAGTGGAAAATTTGAAATAATTATGTTGGATAAGTTACAGTGATAGGTCCAAAAATGCAACTTTTTGACATTGAATAGGCAACTTCTTGAGATCCAACTACTGTTTCTACCTCTGGGACGTACACTTGAGAATATGTCACTTTGATCACATCTAGATAGCAAAAATACACATTATCACACTACCAAAATGTTCAAATACATTCAAAATTTAATTTTCACTACCATCTAAGAGCTTCTCTTAGCTTGAAGAATATAGAAATCTTTACTAACAGTGTCAAACACGTGAAGGTGGAAGCTTACTTGGCACTACTAGCCTACAAAAAATTATTAGTAAGTAATTAAAAAGTAAATTCTTATGTACTACCTATAAAATGAAAAAAATGGGAAAATTGATTACATCTATATTTGAAAATTTAACATACCTACGTATTTCAATCCAATGAACCACTAGGATCTACTCTAACCTTGATAGTATCAATAATATCTTCATGGTCTGACTCCCAAACTTTCCATAGTTTTGTATTTAATGGCCTCTCATGATATTTTTGTAATGGAATATTCATTGCAATAATTGAATTTGAATAGTGAAATATCTTCTTGTGCATTTAAAACTCTTCAAATAACCATTGATCTAAATTTTTTATAGTATCTCATCAAAACCAAGTTCTAATTATTACCATTGACCTAGTGGGATAGTTAATGTTTTCTCCATATATAACTAGGAAAGCTAATTTTTTCTTTCTCTCTACATACCAACACAAGTATTAATTAGTGCCCTCTTCATTATCCTCATCTATAATAACTGTAAAAACATGCCCTGTATCACAAAAAACCATTTTTAATAATAATATGAAGATATATAATGAGAATAAGTTGTACATAATGAAAAATATTCTACTTAGTTGCACTAGAACAGGTACATGGTCAAAGTCATCTGATGATGTCATATTTGTAAGTTATAATTCTATTGGAACTTGACATGTGTTGATTGGAATTATATGTTTATAACTCCAATCCTCTACCCACTCTTATGATTCACACTCATTACAAATAGAGTCCACACATGCAAAATAGAAACATGCCAAGTGTCTCATATGAATAGTCCAAGAACTTACATTTGAGTTAAGAAATGAGTAGAGGTCACTTGAATCTATTAGAGTCATATAATCCTCATACTTTTCCAAGTGTTCTTCCTCCATTAAATAGAAATGTCTACAAATAGTAGAATTTGGTTAAGCATCATGAGATACTTTATATTTACCTCATTCAACCATGGTTTTTGCATTTGTCAAATGACCACTCTCTTCAAATTTCAACTCCTCCCTTACAACAACTCTTTTTATACATGCTCTAGAATTTTCATGCTCCCCTTTTCCATGGCTAACCTTGGTGAAAATTCAAATGTGCTCTACACTAGTCATAATGTACATCCTACTCAACCAATAAAATATCAATGCATTTTTGAATTGTGATCTGCAATTATTTGACCAAATGTAATGTTTATTGAGAGTAATGTTCCTCTAACTCAACTATTCATAGAACTTATAAAAGCAACCTTGTACATACTTTGAATAATGTGATCGATCATCATTGATATAGAAATAGCACTCCCTTAACATTTTTTTTGTTGATCTATATTATCATTTGCATGCATGAATGCTATATATACAAATATGGCAACTTGTGATGAGTTGTAATACTGCATTTAAACTTCCATTTGGGGTTTGAATGTGTAATTTTAGAAAATTCAACTACTAAAATATTTAAATCAAGTGGGAATGTATCCTTACTTATCTTGAAATGTTCATCCAACCATCTAGCCTTGTGTGTGTGTCTTGCATACTCATAAATAATTTTCTCCTTAAATTTGACCAAAAAATTAAAAACAAGCATCTTTTTTGTAACAAGCTCACACTTTTTAGATTCTTTACCATCTTTTACTTGATAAGTCACTAATTTATGTTTGCTTAAACCAACTAGTTCCTATCTAATTTTACTTGTAATATTCTCATGGATAAATTTTTAAAATTTTGGAAATCTACTACAAATGCTACAATTTCTATTTAAACATGATTTGTTATAGAATAATTATCCATATAGTCTTTTGCAAAAGATAGTTGGAATAAATTCCCTGACTGATTTTGGTGGAAATTCAATGCCACACTTCTACAAAATGTTTATAGTATGTAAATTACAATGAATATGGTGAAAAACATCATAATGCATTGAAAATTCAACATATTTCCTACAACAACAAGTGGTGTGTGTGTGAATTATTTTTACATAAAAAGGTTTGGCCATCTCAAAATATCTTTGATAAATATAAATTTATGGATGTTTTTCCAAAAAAATAGAGTACAATTATATTTGAGTCATATTTAATAAATGTTTCAAATGTGGTTCATAGTTATGAGAACCAACTCTTCTTTTCACTACATCTCTTGCATTAGGCAAAACTCTTGTATTGTATTTCCAAAATTGAGCAAGTAACTCTTTGAGAGTATTGGCTATAGTCTATCCTTTCATGGAAGTGTACTAGAGAATGCCTAGAGCTCATTATTATTAGGTTAATTAAGTCTTTAATGTCTTTTAATTGATTTCATTAATGTTTTTCTATTTATATTAAGTATTTGGCTTGTTTTTTAAACCATCCATTTTTTCCCTATTACATCACTTAATGTACAACTTATAAGTATATGTTGGGCAACATTACAATCTTGGGTACATGATTTTTGGCCTATAGTATGATATGCATCATGTATATTTTCAATAGTTTCATTGTTTTCATCATCCATGTTAGATGTTCTTAGTCCTAATATGTACATTATAAGTATCATCTTAATCAATTTTATAAATGAAATAAATAATTAACATCTTTGACTATCATAATCCAAATTATGAAAGAAACCATCTCAAATTTATTGAGCTAGTATTCTTGAATGGTGACTAGACATTTTGTTATGCATTGGATCTAAAATATTTTCATCAACTTCAATTAAAAACTTGTATTTTTAATGAAAAATTCTTGGAGGTGTTGTTAATGGTGGAATTTGTTGAGAGGGTGTTTCAAAATCAATATTACTTTCATTGTTTAGAGGTGGGATGACATTTTATTCATTGTTTATTTCTTCATTATATGTTTCCATGAAATTTTCTTGATTGATAATTTCATCATTATTTGTTTCCATCAAATTTTCTTCATTCATGGAGGGTGAAGCATCATACATAGACTCATCATCAACAAAATAAAAAACTTGGAACTTTGAATGTAAACTTCCAACACTATCTAATTTATGATTGTCAATTTGATTATTATTCATTTCATTATGGTTAATTTAATAATTATTCAATATATTATGGTAAAGTTCATCATTATTCAATTTTTTTATTATGGTCAATTTCATCATTGTTTAATTCATTATTGTCAATTGGCTCTTTATCTATGGCATTTGGTTCATTAGGATTAGGGTTTGTACCTTGTCTACCACAAAGTTTTTATATTCATATCATGTGTTTCTCTCTCTAATCTTATAAGTCCTCTGGTGTTTTTTTATTCAACATCTTCCTCTTTGTCAAATGTGATCCATCACCCATCAAATATAATTGATAGCTTTTCAAAGGTGGGGTCAAAATTACACAGGTCTTGTAGGTCTCATAAAGAATGTTTGTGGGGATAAAACTATTGATTTGGGTTAAAAATAGACATTGAAAAGTGATCTTAGTCTATATTAATATTAACATAATCATTATCCAATAATGTGATTATATTATATAATATGACCACATTATGAAATAATGCGATCATGTTATTATTAATATTAGTTATGCTTGAACATAAATATTAAGAAGTTAGTTTTGTATATATTAAGAATAACATGATCATGTTATTATTAATTCTCAATTCAGGTTAAACATAAACATTGAGAAGTGAGTTTTTTCTATATTAAGAATAATATGATCACATTATTTAATAATGTGATCACATTATACTTAATATATATTAGGGATTATGGCTTAAGGCATTAGTGTATAAGGTTTAGGGATTAGGGAATTAGAGCATAGGGATTACAATATATGTTTTAGGGTTTAGGGATTAGGGAATGTAGGGTTTAGGTTTAAGGGTGTATATAATGTCTAATCACTCTATGCCATATGAACCTAATTCCTACTAAAAAGTATGTTAGTTGGGACTAAATTAATTAGTAAATATGTAAAGATTGTGGTTTACAATTTAGGGTATATTGTTTAAGTCTTAGGTTTATATATATATATATATATATATATATATATATATATATATATATATATATGGTTTAGGGTATATAGGGTCAATTTAAAAGATAAATAAGGACAATTTGAATCACTTGGACCCATTTATGAATATAGAATGTGTTTTTGGGTTGTCATTATACCCCATGTCATCATGCAGATCAAGTGAAATTAGTCAAATGGAATTAGTCATGTGATATAGGACAAACTAAGCCCCATGATATTAATTCTTGGTCTAAATGATTTTAATTTGGGATAAAATGGTTTGTTCAAGGTTTAAAGAGTTTATATTTATGGTTTAGAGTTTAGGAACTAAGAAATTTAGGGATTAGGGATTACGTTTTAGGGATTAGGGTTTAGGTATTAGGGTATATAAGGTACAATCATGATTGTGATTAGGGAAAATTTGAGCTCCTTGATCCTAGATTTATGAGTAAAAAATTGATTCTAGGCTCAATTAACCCCCACATAATCATAGATTGAGCCAATTAAGTCAATTGTGGTAATGAGTGATGTAATTTTGATCAAGTTCATCTATATGAACCTAATTTTTACTAAATATAAATAATGTTTATTAGGGATAAATTTATTTATTTAGGGTCTAAAATTTAAAGGGTTTGGGGTTTAGGGATTATGGCTTAGGGTTTAAGGTAAATGGTACAGGGTTTAAGGTTTAAGTTAAATGGTACAAGGTTTAGGGTTTAAGATATCAGATATAGGGTCCAATCACTAAGGTAATTGAATAAAATTTGAGCTACTTGTTCACCTATTTGTGATAATTACCTTCATGTTTGCATTTCTAATAAAAGTAGGGTTAGTTAAGCCATACATGTTGCATACATTCTATACAATTGATTCTGCCATTAATTTGATTTAGAGGCAAAAATTTTCCCAAATCATGCCCCTAATTACACAAATTAACTAATTAGATAAATTCATGATAGAATAAAATTTGATTTTTCTCCAAATCATATCTTGCTCTTGAAAGGGTTCAAATTAGCTTCAAATGCCTCATTAATTAAATGACTCAACTCTTTGGCTAATTATATATGACATGACATTAGGGTTAATTTCATTCCAAATCACATTTAATATACAATTTAAAATGCATTCATGTGGCTCATTTTGACCCTAATTACCTCCATAATTGAACCAATCAACATTTACATTGATTCACTGATGACTTCAAGTTTATTGAGCTCAAAACCACATTCTATACATGTAGAACTTGCATATAAATAAATAATGTTTCTTTATTTCAATAAAGATAATGAAATTAGAGTTGATCAAACCTCAAATCAAATTTTATATTCATACAATTAGGTTTAAGGGGCTCAAAATAGCCCTAATTTACTTTAGATGCATAGCTAGATTGGTACTCCAAAGGCTAAGTTTTGGCCATAGGTTTAAAAAATGCATTTTATGACATCTCATGATAAAAATAAGTTATATCATAGAATTTAAAATGAGTTACACCTTAAAACCAATTAATTATAATTAGTCAAGCCAACATATTAAAATGCCCATAATTTTTTTGAAGTGTAATGTGATAACACAAAACCTTAATTTACTATCCAAGTTTGGGGACCTTTCTTGTATCACATGAAATAAAACCACTATTAGGGAGCTCAATAACATATACTATCATAAATAAAATTTGAGGTAAAGAGTAAATTTGGGTTTTTTAATGCAATCACATTAGTAATGCAATCACATTATTAACTAATGTAATCACATTACTAACATTGTTAATAACATGATCATGTTAATAAAATTATTGTATTATTAATTCAATCATGATATTTGAATTTGAATTCAAAAACCATGCCTTTTGGCTCGAGAATGCCTTGGATTCCTAAGCCAAAGGCTTGGACCTATCAATCTACAACTGAGTCTAAGATTTATGGTAAAAAACAACAAAATTTAACTTCAATCACCAAATACACTATGAATTTCAATGGTAAAATTCAAAAACTTAATACCATCATGATGATCACACTTTTCTCTTTCGAATATTGAATTTTATAAATTTTTGACTAATTAAAGTTTCAAACTATGTTGATTTCTAACTATACCTTTTTCATGCCACTACATGCCACAAATATACATGCCTCTACATGTTCATGTAATTTTTTTCATTGATCCAAGTTCAAAAAAATTTATATGGTCACAAACTAGGCCTAATTATAGACAAATTAAAAAGAAATGTTTTTCATTTTTTTTGAGGTAGTTAGGTGCACCACACGGATGGCTATCCATGTTTTTGTCAGTTTTTTGGATCTATTTACTTGAAAAATTCATAAAAAAAGTATTCATTGAAAAAATATAGGTCACAAACTATAATATTTTATATAAATTTTCCCCAAAGGGTTTTAAAGAATATTAAATGCTACTAAAAAAATGGTGCACTGCACGACCATCTATCTATGTTATTTTCTTAAAAAAATAGGAGTTCCTCTTAAAATTTTAAATGTTTTACCTAGTTATATTTAACCATTTTTAGAAACATTTAGTGTTTTGGAAACTAGTCTCGAAATGCTACATTTAATGTTATTAACCATCTTCAAATTTAGAGTGTAGTTATCTCAAATTATCTATAAAAGTTCAGATTTTTAAAATTTTAGGAAAATCATGTCCATGGGTAGGCCACTTTTTGTCCCCAAAATTTGTGCACTTACTCATATGCATATACTAGATTAATGTTTTTGCCCATTCTACATTATTTTAAACTATATTCTATACTCAAAACTATTTTTTCTCATAAAGTCTTATCTCATGTATGAAAATTCCACTAAAATGTCCCCCTTTTGAGGTGAGGGAATGTATCTTGAAATTCACTCATCTTACAAGAAAAATTAACTATATAATGTGTATTAATATGTAATCATTGAATACTGTAATATATGCGAGAGTGTCTATCATCATAGTAATATATGTATCATTCAAATCATGTATGCAACATATGAGGCAAGTCCTAAAGTGTCAAATTTAGATAAATATATCTATTAATATCATATTATTAGTTTTTAATAGAAGATAACACAAAATATAGTGCATGATATGGATAATAACACTCATCAAACTCAAAAATTTCAACAATCAAACAAACACAACAAGTGCAATGACATATAATAAGGCCAAGGGTCACATAAAAGGGACACATTTAAATGTCACATAAGTAAATATTTCACACACAAGGCTAAGGGACACACACAAAGAAAATTAATGATGTTGTAAATAAGGGACATATTCAAATGTCACAAAAACTAAGCAAAGATATTATAGAGATGTTCAAAAAACTTGTTTCACATAATGGCCAAGGGCCATATACAATAGGAAAATAAAAGTATAATCTACTGTGAATAATTAATATCATCAATTTATCATAGAACTATAATTGTCATCTACACGATGTCTATGTAATGTGATCATATCCTAATAAATAACATATCTATATACACAATGTAAGATAGAGATGTTAACAAGACATTTTTAAAAAGTATATAGCTAAATAATATAGGAGTTATAGAATGGTAACACTTTTAAATGTTATAATCCATGCATAAGATTCCCCTATTTTAGCATGGCCATTGGGTAGAGGTAAGTCCAACACTTTAGTCCATGTGAAATTTTATGTCATGTATAACACTTACAAATACCAGTGAAATGCATGCATGATAGAACAAGAGTATGTTATCTACCAATCATGAAATAAATAACATATTCAAATAATATAAAATATATGTATAATCATTACTAGGTCCCAACTTTATCTTTTTATAATTTTCTAAATCTTTTTATAATTTTCAAATATTCAATTTTTTAAATTTTTTTTAAAATTATAGCTCAGAATAAAAAAGAGTAAGAAACCATGGGCTCAAAAGTATAAGAAAGGGAAGAGATCTAAACAATATGTAACATGGGTTAAGGTAAAACATGAAATGAATATGATGGCATTGTATGAGAAATATGAAACCACTATATATGTGAGTGTAACAGAAAAACCATGTGGGAGATAGAAAATATATATAGAGAAATAATTGTACATCTTTTCTTCATTGAATATACACTTGTAAAGATATGTCACACACATGTATGATTGATATAACATGAAAAATATATATTTTTCATGAATAATTATTGTTGTGTGAATTGAAACTGAGTGTAATATCAAAAAAATGGAAGTATAAGACTCTATTTTATCAAATTTTGATTTGGTTGTGTAAAATGAATATATGACATAATCAACTAGCTCAAGATAATATAGATAGTCAATCTTGACTATTATGGTCAATACTATCCATTGATAACCATACTATTGAGATAGATAATATTAATATAGTTTTGGATAATCATATTTGGTATTAGACACTTGATAATGTGTAATTTGACCAAACCATAACCTGCTTGACATATGATCACATGAATCACTTTTATTCACCATTTCTCATAGGTATTAAACCATATATGGGCTCAACCTTCCAAATTTACATTACTATTACACATGATATTCCTATCCTCTACCAAATATTTAAATATTTTTCTTAGATTGTATCTTGTTCTTAGGTCATTGTTCTTGTTTTTTGAATAGGTCTACAACTTTTAGGTAAGTCTACTATCGTAAATTTTTCCATTTAGGTCAATCCTATGCCTGAACCCTTTAAAAAATATTTTATAGAATTAAATTTGTTTAAAAGAGTTAGCACATATGTTTTACATGTCACTTAAAAGAAAATTATCCAAATATTTAGCTATATAAATCTATCAAACCTCAAAATATACCTATCTATCACATATCTAGAACATATCTAATTATCACTATAAAACACTCTATACATTTAGAAGAATTATCCTTAATATATCAAAATTAAAATACCTCAAATGAAAAATCCATGGACTACATGTCACATACCCAAAAATCCAACTATAAAAAAGGAGTTATAGGGTTGTGAATCTTGAATTCTAACATTCAACCATTTGCACTGAAGGCAATTATAATAATTTTGTGAGTTAGGCACTAGGTTGATGCATCATGGTAATTTTAGGATCAATTAAAATCATATAGACATACCTTAATTGGTATTCAACATATACCTATTATCACATAATCATTATCATGCTTTGTTAGGGCCACAACAATAACATACTTTCCCATAACCCAATTAGGTTACTTTATTGTATATGAGTTCAATTCCATTAAAATCAACTCATAAATTAGAATAAGTATATAGGGTCAAGATTGAATTTATATCATTAAAAAAATCATTATATTTGAACCTAATTAACATCAATAACCTTTGCATAATTTTATGAATGCATGAGCTAACACCTTCAATAAATTGTAACGATACAATTACTATACTTAAGCAAGCAATTATGAGAAGATGCTTTTAGTCAAACTTATATAATTTTGGAGTATTCAATGCAATACTAAAATTTAATTATAACACACTTGTTCTCCAAAGTTAATACATGCTTAGTATAAGATATAATTCATTTAACAAATACAACAAACTTCCATTACTATCATTATTTTCTATCAATATTTAATATACAAAATATAGTTCAAAAGAAGACTGTTAATACCCATTTAAATTAAATAACATTATTAATACCATCTAAAACCTTATAATTCATTAAAATTTAGACTTGGGAAATAGGTTTTATCTAATTTGGTATTAAGAGACTTCTAATAAACCATACTGCATAATATCAACTTACAAAAGCAATTATAGCTTCATGGGAAAATCCTAGTAACCAAATGAACTTTAGTCATTGACTTACCCATAGTCTTTGAATAAATTTTACCATATTTAATTTATTAAACTAAAACCTATGATTTAAATTTAACATTAAAATTAATGTCATAAATAATTATACAACCTTAACCTTTTAATAAAACAACTTAGATTTAATTTCTAAAAGTAACACCTTATTAATCTCAAATCGCCACTATGACACCGTTTATGGGATTTTGAAATAACAGGGTTAAATAGGGTTTGTATATTCCATTTTACACCAAAGAGGTGTAAGAAAACTATTAATTTAATAATTTAAAATAATATTCAACTTCTAATTAACATACACAACAAATAACAGTACACGAAGGTTCTTAAATAATCCCCATTAAAGATTGCCTCAATAAACAAATGAATTTCACTTTCAATGCATTCTACCTCCACTAATATATATATATATATATATATATATATATATATATATATATATATATATATATATATATATATATATATCACAAAGAATAATCTATATTACATGAGTTCAATGATGACCCAAAGATCATGCAACATAACCAAGAAAGTGTTTATGACAATTTGAACCACTCAACCAAAGCACACAAGAAACATAGATTTATATTGAAGCATCAAAACACAACATGAATGTTTTGAATTTGAATTTAAATTCCATTACTCAACCCACTCTAACCATTAATCACCATTCATTTCTACTTATTAATTAAAATAAACAATTATATATAAGAATATCAACTATAACTAAGTATGGTAGCTATCCAAATCTAAAATAATAAGCACAAAGTTATCATCAAGCACAAATGAATACAAATGTATTCGAAATAGTTTATGAAACATAAAATTGATCTGATGCCAAATCAAAAGTAACTCATCAAGTTTCTAATATTCAAATTCTAATAATAACGAATAAACACATTTGACTGTAAAGAATATGTTACACTTGACTAAAGGAAGATTACACTAATACTCATCCAAATATGAAATATGAATGCAATCTATGATTTATATCAAATACATTCAATAATATAATGCCATTGCAATGAATTAAATTCAAATTGCATCTACAACCAATACAATAAATAACCAATTTCATCAAGCAACAAACATAACAATGAATATTGTAAGTATACATTCCCAATTATCCAAATTCCATAAATTCATAAAATTGTTCCAATTATAAGATAAATGATCATAACATAACAAGTTATAGTAGTTTGACACATAATAGTTTTGGAAAGAATTCCATAAAATTTAATCTCTTTGTGCCTCTTTAAGTCATTGGCACTAATAAAATGAATTATCACCATCACTAAAACACTTTCAACATTTGAAACCAAATGAAAATAGAGAGTCTAATGACCCAAATGAGCCCAACCATGAGTTAGGAAAGATCCCTACCCACCCAAAACATTAGTCTAGGGATGCAAGGAGTCCTCCAAAATCCATCCATAAAGCCTAAAATAAATGAAACCAAAATAATGAAATATAAAGAGGAAGTCCAAAATAAATATACTCAAAGACAAAGATGAACACTTAAAACACAAAACACAACCAAATAGTTTCACATAATGCCAAACACTCTAGTGGCTGAGATTTCAACTTGTCTATATTCCATCTTCGGGTGAGATGATCTTGAAAATATCTCTACATTATGAAAAAAAATTCATGGTATTAAATTTTTAATTTAAATAAAAACCCATCATAAATCCATGCAAGAGAAGGATATTTATAGTCCTATGTTAAGGAATTGTCCCTTTGCATCGCAATGTAAATATTTGAAGACTCACCATAAATTAGTGTCCTTTTAAACATATTTGAATGGAATTAAAATGGAAATAAAAAAAGGAGAAGGTTACATACACATATTTTTCCAACAAGAATGAAAAGAGAACACAAGAGATAGTAAGAGATTTCAAAAACTTAGTTCATTCACCAAATCCATAAAATCTCTCTCTTCTTCTATTTTCTATTCTTTTCATTCTCTTTTTTCTTTCCAAAATTTCTCTCTCTTTTCCTCACCTCTATTTCCCTCTCCATTTATATTACCATTTCCATGCTACCACCACTTCTTCCTACTTCCATCACTTTTCCAAAAATAACCAAGTGCATTCAATTAGTGGTGGTTTGGGTATGGTGCCATCAAATCCTCATTCTTCTTACCACCATTTTCTAACAGTTTATAAAAACCAAAATGATGGACTTCAAGTGTTTTTTCCAAGTCAAGGCTCATAATTACCTAAGACCCTAATCATTAAAAATTATTATTTTATATCCCATGCAAGTTAATGTGCATGGTGATGCTTATCACGGCCTCCTTCATAGGTCCATTATAATAACAAGATTTTAAACAATATAGACCTACCATGGCCCTAACCACGGTCTAAAAAAATTATATATAAAGTTTAAAACACCTTAAAATGACTTTTAAAGAGTCATTAAACATATTAAAATCCACTGTGTAATAAGGAGATAGACCCTGAAGGTCTTCCCTTACACAATTATGGTACTAAAAAATAAGAAAATTGGATATATACCAATAGGGGATGCCAATCACAAGAATTTAACTCATGCAAGGAAAAAATAAATTGAATCAAACAAGAACAACACTAAACAAGATGTCATAAAACTGATAACATGATACTTGGTGGACATATTACTCTTGCATACTTACCATATTAGCTTTCATTTACCTGTATGAAATGACATGACATTTGGTGTGATACTTATAGGCCTAGCCTAGCTCATTTTTCATGTAATTACCTGAAATCATGAAGTTACATCAAAAATATTGGTACATAAAGATAATCATGAAATCATACTGAAATAATATAACTAGCTAGTGAAATAGAGACATAATAGAATTATTAAACATGAAACAAATAAAAATAGATGCAGTCTAGCTATGTTCCAACTCATAAATAATAAAAATAAAATATGAAATAATGAGATCACCAAAATATGATAGTATCCTAGGTGGGATATGACACTAAGTTTGAATACCATTTTCAAGGTCAAGTCAAAGGTTGTCAAGTGTTGAAATCCATATATAGGACTGCATTGCATACTAGCATTACAAAATATTACACACAATCAAACGGGTGGAGCAATACATGAGTTTGAATTAATTATTTAGAGTGTAAGATGCATAGGTATTAATTATTCATATGGGGTGGTTAATTTTACCTCAACCCTTCCATTTAACCCTTTGTCTTAGTTTTATAATTGTCTTAAAATGCACAACTAGGATTTGAAGTAATGAGAAGGAAAATATAAATATTCACATGGATTTTTAGAAACTAGAACACATAAGAATACTAATTATACACATGCATAGTATGTGAAACTGCCATAGATCATAAAAATACATAGGACATATCTTCACTATAGTAGACATTGTTTTAGTATCAGAACCATCTAAGAAAAGTCGAATTGTTTGACTAGATGTAGATGCTTTGTTTCTATATCTAAGAAATCACAAGACATTTTATAATTTATATTTATAATTGTATCCCCCAATACCTACATAAACATGAACTAAGATAAGTTATTCATTCTCTTAGTGTTTTCCACAAATAACAAGTTATTATATTTAGCTAGTTACACTTATTTTTTTTAGTAATTGTTCATCTTAAGAAATATTAATATTCAATAAATTTTATGCTATTAGGGTCACATAAATACTAAAATAGATAAAAAAATATTGGTGACCTATTTATTGTATTGAGAAAAAAACCCTTATTTCCTTGGGATTTCCTCCCATTCACTTAAGGTTTCAAAAATTTGATTGTATTATTAATTTTTAGAACTCATTTCTAGTTTTCCTTCATTATAAACTACACATGAAAATAATGGATTTGCATAGTGTTTATTTATTTATATTAAATATATGATATTCATAATTACATGTTATTTTCATGAAATATGTAACATTTTTCATAATCATGTAATGAAACCAATCAGATATAATACAATAGGCTAAAATTGATAATGAAAAACATTTTACCCTACTTAGTAATTCCTATTGTCTATATATTTATTTTTTAATTCTTTTTGTTACTAGTAGATGTCAAATGATATGAATGAATCCTTTCATTCCTCCTCCATCTAGAACTCAAGGTTTTGATAGCTACCATCCTACTCCAATTATTTTATTAGGATTATTTAAATCATGTGGTCCATGATATTAAAGCTATAAAAGGTAGGGTGCCCCATCATATGTTGTTGAATGAATGAAGTAAAAAATATTCCTCCCCATCCTCAAAAACCACCCACTATGCCAACTGATCCAACTAAGAGCTATGATATCATTGATCAAATTATAAATACCCAAACTAATTTTTTTATAATTACTAAAGAGGCCACATTTATATAAATACATTATATATGCAACTTTTTGTGACATAACATTACCTAACGATGCAAAAATTACTTACTTTGCATCTATTATTAATACATTAAAGGGTATTGAATATATGATATCTTTTGAAAGAGATGGTATACCTACTCAACATACTATAGATTAACATCTCTCACTATTTATTTAAGTTAAAATATTTAACAAGGGAATCAAGAGAATTTTAATAGAAAATAGATTAGTATTAATATATGCAACCTCACTTTTTTACAAACATTGTGTGTCAATATGAATTCCATTAAAAAATCATATAATAACATCAAAGGATATCACTATGTACCTCACTAAGTTTCACTCCATTATTTTGGATGTCTAATAGGCCTAAGACTCTACATAATCTATTTCACATGATGCATAATCACTTGCATTATAACCTACTCTTAGGTAGACCTTGAATACATGAAATGAAGTCTATACCATCTACTGTACATTATTATGTGAGGTTTATACATGAGGGACATTTGTATACATGATCTATAGATAATTAACCATTTATACACTATAAAATAGTAAATCATAATAATGAATGTAATCTACAATCAAATGCATTTTATTATAATGTAATACCTCTATCAAAAATGATACCAATAAAGTGGATACATACATATGAAACTTAGGAATCAAGAAATATTAATGATAATATTACATCAAGTGAACAATAGATCCTAAAAGATATACAAGGAGAAAAAATACCATGTCTTCCTTTAGTAGTTAACTCAGAGAATCTAGATTAGGTATCCATACAAAGAGATGATAGTGATGATAATAATAATGAAGTTATGATGAATATAGATGAACATTTATGTAGTCTCAAATTTTCTATGTAAATCTATCTACCAAAAAATTATTTGGCATCTAGGATAATTTATGGACTTGTAGGAGATGAATGGGAAAATTTACTATGGTATAGACCATGATAGTATTTAGTGTATCCACATAATATATTCACTTTTATCACTTTACCAGTTCTTTATCTTGTAGGGTATTGTTAGCACATTGATCTCCCTGAGTGGATGTGTTAAATGATTCATCAATAATTGGGTGATATTGAATCATGGTACTTTATGATAGATTCTTGTATACTATTCTGTCACACAAAAACTACTATTAGTTTGAAATAATATAATCTAACATACCCATCCTTATTCTTTCCACCCATATTTTATAGATTCTCTATATTATATGGTATCAGTCTAACTGATATAGTTTATTTCTTGCTAAAGTGTTCCCTATATTGTATTGGTCATCCCGATATAGTTATGAGTCTAACTTCTATCATTTTTACTATATTAGATTAAAAAATACCATACTTTACTAGCTAACATATTCCAACTCTTTTGGCTTGGATGATACCATCAACCTAGAGTTTATGATTGGTTTTGGGTATGTCATATTTCATTCCTTATAAGATATATCACATTCATACATTCTTCTTACACTCAAATATATGCCCTAAGGAATTATTTAGGATATTTAGTGGTTTATAACCTTATATTTGAATTCTTGTCCTGTGGTTTCATTGAAGCTCAATAAGAGGGGCCATTGGGAGTTTTTAACTAAGGATATCTAGGTTTTCATCCAACCATTTATTATTTTCAACCTAAAACATATCTTTAAAAGCTCCACTTGAGAAAAGTGGGGAGATTAAAGCATTGATGGGTCCACCCAAGGTAAGTATTTATATCATTATAATATTTCTTTCACTTACCAAAATAGATGTTGTTTATTTCTTTGTTGATGTATGCATGTATCTTTGCTTAGGCTATTCCTTATATTGATTAAGTTGGTATATATAAGGTTGCATAGGTTTGTTGTTGATCACTAGGATACATATACCCCCATTTTTTTGACCATTGCACCTTAATTTATTTAAAATAATTTAACCATTAATTAATTTAATTATACCTCTTCAAAACCATTTACTTTGCTTACATATTTAAAATGATAGTTACAATAATTTTCATTTGTTGAGGCCTAGTGAGAGATATACCCTCATGTCATAGGATTAGTCTTTGGAATCCTTTCCTCTTAAAATTTGAGTTATAAGTTACCCTATGATAATGATCATTTGTCTCTCAATGGACTAAAAATTGAATAAGGTTAATCAAATATATCTTATGTATACTTGGATGAATGGGTATATATATATATATATATATATATATATATATATATATATATATATATATATATATATATATATATATATATATATATATATATATATATATATATATATATACACACACACACACACACCCATTCATCCAAGTATACATAAGATATATTTGATTAACCTTATTCAATTTTTAGTCCATTGAGAGACAAATGATCATTGTAGGTCATCTTAACCCATGCATATATTCTATTAAACCCAACATGAATCTTATTCCACCTCTAGTTATATGAGTTTCAATAATGTCCTTTTATATTATTAGTGACATATTTAAAACCATTATATATCTTTTATTCTAACTATATTGGTCAATTTTATATAGTTTCATGTTTTCCTACCAACTATGTTAGCCAATCTGATATAATTTTATATTTGTTTCCAACTATATTGGCTAGCTTGATGAGCTATTTATTGATCACTTTTTTACTTTTGATTGTATTAGTTATCCTAATACCATTTTGAGTTTTTGTTCATTTAAATGCATGTTATAAATTTTTCTTTTGATCTGAATCATCTTTATTTATATATTTGTTATTATCTTCCAAGGATTATGTTTTGATAGTTGTAAACCCATACAAACTATATTTTTAGGATAAGAAGCCATAAATTTTACCTAGGCTATGGTTTGATGAGTACTACCTAAATACTCAATCCATTAGACAAGACTATATATAGCTTTTATTTTCCATATACCATATAGTATATTAGAAATGCCTAGGGTTTTATTTTTCAGCATATAAGAAGCCTTTCATCAATTTTATTTTTAGTGCATCAATAATCAGTTAGCCCTTAAAATTTACTCTTAATGTAACTTAGAGATGGGATAGTGTGGATAAAATATGATGAAATCCTATATAGTTAATGCCCTTTGGGCCTTGTTCACTATTAATGCATGTGATCACCATATTTAAGTGCCTGCAAGTCAAACACACCCAACTTAGTAATAATTTCATATTTATTTTATTTTTATACTTCTTATATTATCATCTTATTTTATTTATAGATACTATCAACTAGTTTGATACCATTTTGTGTGTGATAACTGCATCATCTAGCTTGGTATAGTTCCATGTGTCTTTATAATTACATCAACCAACCCAATATAGTTTTTAATTTCTATCCAAATATATCAACTAATTTAACCTAGATTATTCCCTAATACATTATCCAACATGATACAACCCATTTATTAAGCTACTAATAACACCATAAATTTACCAACTACATTAGCTGATATAATACATTCTATTCTCAAAACTTAGTAACTAATAATATTAACCAGATTGATATAATATGTTATTTATATATAATAACTAATTGTATCCACCTACTTGACACCTTATGTTTCATGTGATTAGTCTTATCCTACATAAAAATTTAGTCTTATTCAACATGAAGTCACTTATTAGAATCTTCATTGTGAGGCTCAACCCATTTGGATTCTATATAAGTTTTTCATCCTCACTTTATCCATCATTGATGAAAATTATTCATGGTGTAATTTCACACAAACATCATCCTAGATCTACCAAATGTAACATGGTTCAAATTAAGATAAATTTAGATCGATAAGGTCCTATAATTATTATTTAGAACCTTGATGATAACACCATTTGTATTTGAAATAATAGCAAAATTATTAAGAAGCTTCCCCATCCACTACAATAGTTGGGGAAATTAACACCAACATTGGGAATACCATCATTTTTTTTTTGGAATCCCCCATATTTTTACAATCCTCCTCCACCCAATTCTAATAAAAATCATAATTTCAAACCTCTTAAAGAATCATTGTAAGTATTTACATAAATGGTTCAACAAATGGACTTTATGCAATATTCTATTAGAAATAAAATCCTCCAATGAAAAACCACATTTTCAAAATGGCTAAAAAAACTCTTCAAGTCACCATGACTCAACCAAACTATAATTTCATCCCTCTTCCTCTTACAGATGCCAATGGAAACATTTTCCTCAACTACCAATTCATAATAATATTCTTAAAACTATTCAAAATGAACCTCCAGCTCCCTAAATTATGCCTATAAATATTGGAGACATTTCCCAAACTATCAAAAATGATGGGAATATTGATCCTACCTCACTTGTGAACTTTTTTGGCAATCTATATAAGGAATGGGTTAAAACCAACACATATGCTACTACCAAGATTATATCCAAAACCATTGTTAGAGATGTAATAGAATGGTATAATAAACTTACTTGAAATTCCATCACATAAATATAAGAATTATTCAATTCTCTAGTTAATGAATTCTAACATAACAAACTTCCTAAATTTAGTCTTAGTAACTTACTCAATGCTAATAAAATTTCTAATGAATTTGCCTAATGATTTTATCAAGCGATGTAAATTATTAGTGCATAAAATATACCATAACATGAGTGATGATATTATTTTAAAACTATTTATTAATAATATTAAGGCTCATATTCAATAAAAATTTAGGATCTTATCTTGTCAAAATTTAAAAGAAGCATTTGACCAAAAAAAAGATAACATTTCCTTATGGCTCGATTTGAACCATCTCTAAACACCAAACATGAATGATTTAAAACCTCAACCCATGAAATTAATTATAATTAATTTCAAAATAATTCTCCCCTATCCAAAATGGGATCATCCAAATTAGATAATCAACTTCCCTTCAACCCTCCCTTTAGTATGTAGGAAATTAAGAAGTTTTTATCTCTATCTAAACCATAAATCTACTCTTCTACCCCCACATCATGGTGTGATGTTAAGTAATTTTTTGGTTTCACGTCGATATTGGTCATTACATGATACATGTCATGAACTCAAAATACTTGTGGTAAATACTATCTTGGGGGAAAATTTTAATCATGACCTCATCATTAAAGAATATAATGTTAGGACTTGTTCTAAAGTGTTAACATTAAGTTAGGTTATTAGGTTAATAATAAATAGTGTTAGGTAAATAATAATGTAAATGGGCATGAATATTTTATAAATACACCCAATTTAATAATATTTAGTTAATTTGATTTATGTTTTTGTGTTAAATAATTACAACTACTTTTTGGGTTTCATTCCCATGAGAAGTGGTTATTATGTTAGTTGGATTTACTAGTCATAGGTGAAATCCTATAAATTCATGTTTTTGTATGTCAAAGAGTTAATGGAATATTGGTACAATTTTCATGTAATTATTTTATATTTATTAATAAAATTCTTGTGGACCCATCGTAGTGGGCACAAGATTTACCTCAAGTAATTTTACTTGGTTAATTAAATTGTTCATGTTCCATTAGTGGTATCAGAGTTTGGTTGAGCATGGTATAATGGTAAAGAAGTGATAAAAATAGGGAATAATGATATATAGGTGATTTTAATTCATGTGGATGGACAATATTAACATGAAATCAATTTACAAATACATGGTATGTTTTTGATTAAAGTTTTGGTATGAAGACATTTGAAATATTGTTCAAAAGTCAATATTTTTAAATAAATATTTTTATAAGTATGTAATTGGTGGAAATAATAAATTTGAAAGTCATATTTATTGATAAATTTCATTTTTCATGGCTAAATGCTTGTAGAAGTCAAATTTCAAGTTTTAAAGCTTTATAGATCCCAGGGAAGGTGATTGTTTGCATTCAAAACCAATTTTTTTGCCCAAAGAGGAAAATTTAATGAGTTGCATGGTATTTTTGGAATGTAAAACCTTTTTTAAATATTTTTATATCATAAATATATGTGTTCAATAAATATAGGATGAAATTGAGTGAATTTGTGAATGATTCTCCTTGATTTAGAGCTTCCAAAGGTAAAAATCTAATTTTTGGACAATTTTAAAGCCCTTAAAAGCAAATTTTTATATTTTTATAGAAAATATTTAGAATTTTATATAATTTATATGCATGTAAATAAATATTAAAGTGAAATTTACATATTTGATAAGTTTTGACTTGTTTTGGAGCCTTAACTTGCCAAAAAATTGTCAAATATGTAAATTTCACTTTAATCACTCTTTTATGTTGTACGGCCTCCAAAGAAATTTTTAAAGTCTAATGGAATATAACTACCTATATAAAAATTTCATTTTTTAAAAGACTCTTACACAATGCTTAGATCTGCTTAAAACTCTCAAAAATCCTCTTTTTATGAGCTTGTATGACCTTGTACAGATCTGAGTGGTTTGATAAAGCTTTAGGAATTTATCCAGGCAGCCATGACATACTATTTGAATATTTGGACATGAAATAAATCTGAAATAATAATATTATTTCATTTGGCTAAAGTTTGATATAGTTTGTGAGGAAATTTAGGGTTTTAGGGGGTCCACCAAATTGAAAGCTTTTAATTCATTTTCAAAAAATTCATGGGTGATTTAATTTTTACTTGAAAAAGTAACATTTTTTAAATTATTCATGAAGGAAAAATAATATTTAAATACATTATTCTCATTTTATGTTTTGTAAATGCTCATAGAGTAATTGGCAAGTTTTATTTTATAATAACCCTTGGAAGGTGGAGGTCGAGGGTTCAAAACTCTTTTTAGAGAAAAGTATAACATAGTTATTTGATTTTTGGAGAATATTACATTATTTTTTAAATATTTTACATGATTTACACATTTTAAAGGGATTAAAATGTGTAAAACTATGATTTTTAGTGAAACAAAAAGGGTGTAATTTGTGATATAAGAGTGTCGTATTGCTTTGGTGAAATAAGGGTGTAATATTTTGATTTTTGGTGAGGTTAAGTGCAAAAGCATAAAAAATATCTCTTTATTTTGGCTCTACATTGAGGATAAGTGAAAAACCTAGTAGAAGCATTGTATTGTGAAAAGTGTTGTTAGTGAGTGTGTTGTTCTTCTTTTGTCACACTTGCTTTCATTTCAAGATGTCAAAGATTCAAAATTTGCTTTTAGATGGTGATAAATTAATGATTTATAATTAATCTCATTATAAATTTTTGATGAAATATTCATTATTATTTAATGACATATGGGATATTTTAAAGAATAAAAATCCTACATTACCTCCAGAACAGGCCAAACTTAATAATTTTAATCTTCATGATGATGGGGTTTATCAGAGTCTTCAAAAGATCATATAGAAATAATGAAGCATAAAAAAAGATTATATTTCAGATGTAATAATATTTTCACACTATAATAATATTCTTAATATTAAACTCATATAGGAATACAATGTTTATATGGGAAAACTATTTCTTATAATTGGGGAGATATAATCTCGACCAATATCTCTCATAAACAAACTAACAAATCACTAACCCATTAATAGAGATACATGTATAAGTAAAATATATTATCTCTATAAACAATATATTTTACTAACCAAATAATTATACATGATATATTATTAATATATCAATGCAACTAACTACTAACATTCCATACGGTAATTACTATTTAGTAAATAGTAATTTACCTTACAGTAAATATAAAAATGTGAGAACTAACATTAGGCTATCCCTAACATTCCCCCCCTTAGTGTGTACATGGGTAAGACAACATCTTATATTGTAACTCTCACTTAAAATCACATGATGGTTTTTCACTTGGCTAACCACTAACCTATAGACATCAGATGGTTTTATACTTAGTTTACTAACAACCTATAAACAACAGATGGTTTTACACTCTGTTTACCATCAAATTCCATATAAAGGTTGGTTTTTCATGTGGTTAACCAACAACCAAAACATTTATAAGGTTTTATAGGTTAACCCACAACTTACATAATGATACAACATTCTATTAGCCCTCATCAATATTTTTACCTCAAGGGGAAATCTAGAAATGAATGCTCACTTATTTCAATACTTGAATAGGCATGTACTTCTATTATTATTAATACACACATTGAAAAAAAATATGAAAATCACACCACACTACATATGTCACCAAATCATTCTAGGACCCATCGTTGGTGATTGACAAGAGGCTCTGAAGCCTCCAACCTCTATTTCCTCCTTCCTCTAGTTAAAGAAGCTCTCACTCAATGAATATTGATGAAACTCAGGTGCATGAATTTATTGAGGAGAAATCCCACCATAATATGGACACATTCAACATTTGACTTAGGATATTGCATATAAGTGATAATGCATCCTTGTACATTTGAATACTTTTGACTATGACTCTAACTTTTTTTGACACTTTTGAGATTTTTGATGAATTTTTGACAATAGACCCGAATAATTTACAATAAACCTGACCAATAAACTTTTATGACACTTTGAGGACTTTGATAACTATAAACCCTATAATTTGATATTGACCAAAAAACTAAAAAACTAAATCTAACAAATGCCAACATTTAATAAAAATTGATGAATTATTAATTATAACCTAAAAAAATGAAAATGAAAATAAGACTAAATTAAATTAAAAACTAATAATTAATAAAATAACATTTATTTTAGATTTTGATATCAATAATTAAATGACAAAATCTCCTATCGAATTGCTTTTTTAAACATTGAAAATTTAACTTAACAAAATACTTTTGATATAATAAAGAGTAATGTAAATAACTAAATATACCCTGACTAATCTTAGACTTAAAAATCCTGGCACGATGAGACCAAACCAACTATCAATGTAAAGTATTCATTGAAGAATAGATAGAAATTGATTCCATGGAAAGCAGAGCTTAGTATCTAATGCTATGACTCCAATATTTTTTGACCACTTCAATCTTGAAAATGTCAGGTTTGTAATTATCACTTTTTAACAAAGCACCACCACTTCACTGAGGATAATAATCTATATGGTGATTAGTAGGGGATCAATTTTTTTAAGGATCAAGCTAACTCTATGATGACAAATAAAATCATGGTAGTGTTAGATGAATGGAATGAAATGCATGACAAAAATAATATGCAAATCATAATTAAACATTGGTTGTGTTCATCATTAGAACAAAATGGTGAGAGGAATTATTTAGATATATGCTTGGATAAAATTGATAAATACATATTTGATGTGTCAAAAGGTAGATTAAATGGAATGTGCAGTAAATATATGAGAACATGTATTTTTTATATTAACATGACTTGGAAGATGATGGAGTGGATTCCACACTTTTAAAAAGAAAAGAAAATTATGATCAAATGAATAGTAATCTAGAAAAAAAATCTATTGGAGAAAACACATATATACTAGGGGCCACTAAAACCATGTACACATCTAAAAATATAGCTATATATATCATACTTTTGTGGATGGTGTTAAAAACTAACCCATATATGCTCCCACACACTCATTTAACCATCAAAACCTCATACTCTGATACTAGATGATGGGGTTTATCAGAGTCTTCACAAGATCATACAAAAATAATGAAGCATACATAGAGATGATACTTTATATGCAATAATATTTTCACACTATAATAATATTCTTCATATTAAAATCATATAGGAATATAATGTTTATATATGATAACTATTTCCTATAATTGGGGAGATATAATCTCCACCAATATCTCTCATAAACAAACTGACAAATCACTAACCCGTTAATAGAGATTTAGGTATAAGTAAAATATATTGTTTCTATAAAAAATATATCTACTAACCAAATAACTAGACATGATATATTATTAATATATCAACATAACTAACTACTAACATTCCATATGGTAATTCCTATTTAGTAAATAGTAATTTACCTTACAATAAATATACAAATGTGAGCACTAACATTAGGCTATCCCTAACATGTGATTATAAATCCCTATATTTAATCAATTTTTTTTTACTCATGATACCTATATACATATTAAAAACTCTCCTCATAGTTATACTGCATGGAAAACCTTATCTTATTTGTATGATAACAAACTCAAACATAAGAAGATAGATATCCATATGTAGTTGTTTACTTTATCATTAGAGGAAGATGGGGATATGGGAGAATACATGTCTAAGTTGAACAATATTGCTACTAAGTATACTAAGGGTGGGTTTTGAAAACTAGATGATATCTCATAGTTACTCCTACATTGAAAGGACTACCAATGTCCTATAGGAACTTTATATAAATGTTGCATGTTTTTAACAAGATCACATGCATCAATTTTGATAAATTGTCTAAGTTGTTTATTCAACATGACCTCTCTCTACCCAATAAATTTAAGAAAATTGAGGAACTTCATGTTTCAAATTCTAATCCTAGTTCATCTTCTTCTAGTCAATAAAACTATAGAGGGAACATTCATAGAGGCGGTCAAGGTTAAAGAAGATGTAGATTTAAAAACCAAGTTAGAGGATATCATCAAATAAAATATTTAGATCAAAAATATATCTATTCTCATTCAAATTAGATGAGTGATAGAGGATGTGGTCACAAATCTTATATAGGTAGAGGTCGAGGTAGATCAGACATTCAGTGTCATAGATGTGGGAAATTTGGTCATAGTGCCTCTTAGTGTAGGATTCCTTTTGATAAAATTTAGAGGCCAAATTTTTTTATTAAGTATAAATTTTCTTAGTATTCTAACCATGATTATGATGAGTCTAGAAATGTTGCTTCTAAATCTGCATTCACTACTTTAGGTAATATTGCTTATATGGAATATTAGGATAGAGATGTGTTCATATATTTGTGGGTTTTAGATATAGGAACCACTAAACACATGACATTTAGGTGAGACTTATTTTGTAATTTTAAATAAGCTTCTCTCTCTCCATTATTCTTGGCATATAAGTCTATGCATACTCCACAAGGTCTTGGGTCAATTCAGATTCTCCTTCCTAATGGATCTACTAAATACTTGGAGAATGTTTGGTAGGTTCCCACATTGTAAAAACATATTCTTTTCTTGGTAACTATTCACAAGAAATGTTATCAAATTATTCTTTAAAATGGGCTCATTTATATCAATTTAATGAAGGATGGATACAAAACCATGTACATAGGATATGCAGATGAAAATTTGGTTAAATTGCATTGTAAAGTTCTTCCTCCCATAGTGGAAATTGTCACATTATTGATATAGGTATATGTACTATGTATACATAGTAGTTATGGCATCTCTGATATGGACATTTGAATGTTCACTCTTTCGTGAACTTGCAAAGATATGATATGGTGAGTGGGTTTACCACTTTTTGCAAAAATAGTATTCTTTGTGAATCATGTGTTTTGGGCAAACAAAATCTAGAAAATTTTCTTAATAATTATTTAAGGTGAGATAAAAAATGTTTAAAGTTAGTTCATAAGGATGCATGTGACATGAAGAAGTCATCTATTGGAGGGTGTAGGTATTTTGTGTTATTTATCGATGACTTTTATAGGATGACTTGGGTCTTTTTCATGATTTTTTTTTTGAAGTTTTCACTAAGTTTGTTTATTGGTTACACTTACATAAAAAAATAAATATGTTCACACTTAGTCACTCTTCATTTAAACAATGATGGTGAGTATGCTTTAAAAGAGTTTTTATATTAGTTTTGGGAACATGGAATTCATTGTCATTACAATAATGCTTATACTCCAAACCAAAATGGAGTATTTGAATGAATGAATAGGAATTTAGAGGGCCCAAATTGAGATATGTTGCACTATAAATAACTTGATGATAATTTTTGTGTTAAAGCCAATGGTACTATAGTGTATTTGAGAAACAGGTCCCCTACAACTACACTTTTGGGACAAACTCCATATGAGTCTTAGTATGGGTTTAAACCAAAGTTAAGCACTTGAAAGTTTTTGGATGCCTTTGTTTCACTTTAGTTACCACTAAACATTGAACTAAGTTGGAACCACAAAGTCAAAAATGCATCTTTATTGGATATTCAAAAAATAAAAAGGGGTATCATTTGCTTACATAGGACATAGGCAAATTTATAGTGAGTAGGGATGTGATATTTCATGAATTTTGTACTATGAACACTGCAAAGATTGATTCTCAATTTGATAGGTTATAGAGGAAGATTGTAAAACATGATAATGGATTGAATAATGAGGCCAACTCTCATATGTTATGGTATGATACTAGTATCCATTTTATTTCCTCTAGTGCTTCATAGGATCATGACTTAGGTAATGTTGAACATTCTCTAAGTCTTCCTTCAACTAGTGCACATGTTGAGAATTTTAGTGTTCCTGATCTGAACAATTTGAATAAACATTAAAATGGGCTCAAAGTACTTTTTCTAACTTGACAACAAATTAAATTAGTCTAATAGGTCCTATAAGTTCTTGACAAAAGGTGACCTATTTAATGGTTTTTACTACTTATTCTATTGATCCATCCACTTTTGAGGAGGCTTCCACTGAACTGATTTGGTAATAGGTAATGAAAAGTGAGTATGATGAAATTATTAATAATAATACTTGGGTTTTGGTTAATCCTCATACACATGTTCAACCCATTAGATGAAAATGGGTTTATAGGGTCAAGTATAAATCATATGGCTCCATTGATAAACAAAAGGCAAGAGTTGTTATGAGAGGCTATGCGTAACAAAAAGATATTGACTATGAATAAATGTTTGCACAAACTACCAAATGGCACACTATTCATATGGTACTTGCTTTAGAAGTATAAAATTGTTGTAAAATACATTATATGGATGTTAAAAGTGATTTTTTGAATGGTGATTTACAAGAAGAAGTCCATATGAAACAACCTTAAGGTTTTGAGAAAGTGGGTGCAGAGCACAAAGTGTGTAAATTGATCAAAGCTCTCTATGAAATCAAATAAGCACCTATGGATTGGTATGAAAAATTTGATTCCTACTTGAATAAAATTAGCTTTCAACATAATGAAATTAATGACACTCTCTATATTCAAGTGCAGGGTAAGAAATTAGTGTTTCTTGTTCTCTATGTCGATGAATTGTTTCTCATTGATAACGATGAAAACCATAATAAGTCTATGAAGAAGTAATTAAAATATGGGTTTTAGATGATAGATCTTGGATTTCTTCACTATTATGTAAGCATAAAAGTAACTAAAAAAGAGCAAAGTATTTTCATTTCATAATCTAAGTATATTTATGAGTTATTAACTTGATTTGGCATGAATGATTGCAAACTTGCCCTCACTCCCATGGAAATTAATTTGAAATTATCTAAGGATGATGGTGGTGCATTTTTTGATGGCACAAAAAATAGACAATTAGTGGGAGATTTGATATACTTGATGACTACCAAGCCTAATAAATCATTTTCAGTTGGAAATTTTTCTAGCTTTATGCATGAGCCTAGAGAAATTCATTGGCATGCAATAAACATAGTACTTCCTTACCTTCATGGAATGAAAACACATGGCCTTGAGTACTTCCACAACAATAAATTCAAACTTGTTGGGTATTTTGATACAAATTTTGGTAGATGTGTGGATGATAGAGTGTCCAAAAAAAGATACACTATGCATATGGGTTCAACTACCATTAGTTGGTGTTGCAAGAAGTAAGATACAATGGAAAATTCATCAGTAGGATCAGGATACATTACATCATGGGATGCTTCTAGTTAAATTGTATATTTACACTACATTCTTGAAGATCTTCAGATTTCTCAGATTGCTCCTACATAGTTATATATTGATAGTTAAAGTGTAATTAAGATGTCTAAAAATCTAGTATTTCATGCCAAAAAAATATAGGGATATTAAATATCACTATATATGAATTCTAGTGGAGAATAAAGCACTTGATATAATATATTACCCAACTACTGATCATATAACTGACATTTTTAGAATCAAATTTGATAAATTTAAAAAAATGCTTGGCATGTGTCCAAAGAATTGACTTTAGATCATGGGTTTTTTTTAAGACTTGTTACAAAGTCTTAACATTAGGTTAGGTTTTAGATTAATAATAAATAGTATTAGGTAAATAATAATGTAAAGGGGCATGCATATTTTATGAAAACACCCCCTTTAATAATATGTAGTTACTTTGATTTATGTTTTTATGTTGAATAATTACAACTAATTTTTGAGTTGAATTCCTATGAGAAGTGGTTATTAGGTTAGTTGGATTTACCAGTCATAGGTGAAGTCCTATAAACTCATGTTTTTATATGTCAAAGGGTTAACAACATATTGGCACCCTTTTCATGTCACAACATATCTTTATTAGTGGGCACAATATTTAGCAATTAAATTTAAAGGGTTAAGATATGCAATGATATTCAGTTGGCTAGACTATTTTAGGATCCTCTATCATCATCCCCTCTAACATTTACAAACATTGGTTTATCTACCAAAGATACTTCCAATGAGAATTCTCAACAAATCACATGTGTGTAACATATATCCATCATATGATGATGTTTACATAGTTTACCAATACAAATGATGGAACTTACATGTAATTAATTATCATAAAAACCTTGATAAAATATATTAATTTAAATAATAAAGTAATTTAGTTCATTTCTCTTTTGATTATAGTGATGATGAGAATGAATTAGAACCTAAATGCTATGTTCCTTATACAAACCCACCATTGGAAAATAAATCATGGGTTTTATATAATTATTTTTATTTTCAAAACAATCTTGATGGTATCAACCATCCTGATATCACCTAAAAATATTCCATCATTGCTAACTATATTATCTAGCCTTATACAATTCAACTTATTCCCCAATTTTACAATTTTACTAGCCATTTTGATATAGTTCAATCTTAATCTCACAATTTCAATAGCCATTAATTATAGAGTTTTGATATAGCTATATTAACATCAATAAATTATTACAAATGTATCATGCATCTTGATATAGTCAAAATCGACACTAACTCAACTGACTATCTGGGTCATTATGATATAGTTCAACTTTGTTTTGTTGTACCTAACTATATTGGTTAGGCCAATACTATATATTAAAAATAAAATACTTCTCTTAAAGATCCAAAAATTACCTTAGATGTTAAATCCTATATTTTAAGATGAATCCACTCAAAACTTGACATCAAAGGTAATCATATTTTTGACTTTGAGGTAGGTGTATAATATTAAGACCCATTTCCTATGCTTCCTAGTGATGGAGATATCCTAGATTTACTTCATTCCATAGAGACTCAAATTCACCACCAACATCACAAGCTTGACCATTTCAATAAAATTGCCCCTTGATTTATTAATTTCATCACTAGTGTTGACCCTAAGCTTAACCCCATTTGTAAGCTTCCTTCTACTCCATAAAAATTTCATGATGGAAACACATGCTTATCAAAGAAACTAAAGGAGTTAAATTTGGTAGAAATATAAATAAAAAATCTATCATTATCTCTAAGGAGATTTGTCTTGAAGATAAATATAATTATAGCTTATTTATAGATAAATATCATGAATTATTTACATGGTCATATGAGGACATGCCCGACATAGATCCCACCATAATTTTCCATAACATAGTGACATATTTAGATGTAAAACCAATGCATTAAAATTAATATAAGTTTCCTCCTAAGGCTTATAACTTATTCTGTAAAGAATTTATCAAGCTCCTAAATAGTAAGTTCATCCAATTTGTAGATTACTTAGAATGGGTATCTAACATAGTACCTATTCATAATAAAATCACTATGGTCATGCACATTTGTATTGACTTTCTTAATCTCAACTTACCATATCCTAAAGATCACTATTGTTTACCTTTAATTGATGATATTGTTGATTTAATCATTTGATACAAGATTTTTGACCTCATGGATGATTTTTTGGGTGTAATCAAATTCAAATTACCCTTAAATATCAAAATTAAATGACATTTACTACCAAGTGGGGAACACATTAATATGTTAAGATTCCCTTCAAACTTCAAAATCATAAGGAAACTTATCTACACACAATGACCCACATCTCTAATGATCTCATCTAGAAAAATAGTTGAAAACTATGTGGATGGTCTTATATCTAAATACAAGTATTGTGAAAACCATATTTATAACCTAGTTATCATATTTAAATTTTGTTATTACATAAAAAATTAAGATCAATCCTAATAAGTGTATTTTTAATGTTACTTATAAAAATATTTTAAGATTCTTGGTCTCACTATGAGAAATTAATATAGATAATTCTAAGATCAATGATATTATCAACATGTCTATACCTTGAACCATTCAAAAAATCCACACTTACCTTGGAAAAAATTGTGTAAATCCATACATTTTTTCTTGAGTTAGCTTACCGTACATATTTGGTAAAATCCCTTCTCAAGAAAGTGTTTCACTTAAATAGACTGATGCATATCATCAATTCTTTGATAACATGAGTAAATCATTAATTCATTATCCTAATATATGACCACTTTAAAATTATAACCATTTCACTATGTATACATCATGTAACCCCATCTTAATTAGGGAATTCTTACACAACAAGATGAGTCTAGAAAAGAACATGCCATTTAATATATTAGTCATGAGTTGATATATTATAAGTCTCACTACATAAAGGTTGAAAAATATTGTATCATAATATAATTTTATTCCAAAAAACTTTAAAATTATATTATTTACCAAAACATCTATGTCATAGTCTATTTTGATCCCCTCCACCATTTCTTCTCTAAGGATATATTACCTAGAGACCAAATCAACAAGTGGATGGTGATATTAATGGATTTTTACCTTAGGATCATCACTAAAAATCATTCAAAGGCCATGAAATTTTTTATCAACTTGTTATCACACCCCTACCAACTCAATGAAATCTTAAAGACACTCTTCCAAATGAATATTCCCGCTTGATTGAGGGCATTGATCAAGATGTCTCAGTTAAAGAATACTTACAAAATTTTATGGTTAACCTCAAATATCATGCCCTAAAATATATTTAAATAGTAGTCTTTAAACCTAAATAATACATACAATCTACTTTAAAAGAACTATCCAAAGGTACTATCAATCTATATGAAGATACTTGGACACTCCACTTTGATAGAGCCAAGTGACTTAAAGAAATCAGGGCATGATGTGTCGTAGCTAATACTTATAATAAATTCATTCATATATATATTTAAAAAATAAAATAAAATTCAAATTTTATGTTACTAATAACATTGATGAATATGAAGTTATCATCCTTGGGTTGTAAGTAGCCATTGATCTAGATATTCCTTATTCACATTTTTTATGTGACTGAAAAATTATATGTCACAAATATAGTGGCACTTATCAATGAAAAAGTGAAAACCTTATTGTATATCATTATATCCATTCTAATGTTACCAAATAGTTTACATCTTTCACATTAAAAATAATTTCATAAGAGAAAATTTCCATATCTAACTTTATTACTTCCTCAGCTTTTCTCTTTCATCATCATCACACACTAAGTGGCATAATTCCTTATCCACATGAGGAAATATCCATTGAAGTAATCACTGATTTAAAAATACCATGGTATAAATACGTCATTCAATTTATTGAACATCATTATTACCCTCCTAAGGCTGATTCATGTGAAAATGTCAAACTTTAAATTAAAGCATGTAAATGCATCCTTATACATAAAATTAATTATTATTTTAATGTCAAAGGTAATACAATGCATTTTGTTACTCAATAAGGAGTACCTTCTATTATTTAAAAATAATATGGTGGAAATTTTGGTGGCCATTATATCAGGCATGTTAAAACCCATAAATGCCTACATATGGGATACAAATGGCCTACTCTAAAAAAAATATGCCATCACATTTGAAAATAAGTTTAATAATTTGCAACTCCATGATGATATTATTCACTTTAGTCAATATTTAGACCCTTGAATCTCCTTGGTAATTCTCTATGTGGGGATTATATCTCATAAATTTTTTACCTTGATCATAATATGGGCACGCCTTCATCATTACTACCAGTAAGTACTTTACCAAATGGGTATAAGTATTCCCATTATTAATGTTACTATCTTAACTATATCCATATTTATCCTTAATGACACTATATTTCATTTTTAAATTATTCACACTATCATATTTGATAATGGTTAGAATATAAAAACTAAAGACATTAAGTAACTCTGTGAAAAATAAAAATTAATGAATAATGTTTTGCACATTATCAACCTCATTGAAATGGAAAATAAAAAGCCACAAATAAAATAATTATTAATATTTTTCAAAAGGCTATTAGGGATTCTGATTTGGACTAGTATATCAAGATATATCCTACATTTTGGGCTTATGGACTTATCATACTAGCATCCCTAGTGACATTGAGGAAAATTTGTTCCCCTTATTTTATGCTTAGAATCCATATTACCACTAGAAATAGAGTTATATTATTTGTGCATAAATCTTAAAGCATATTTTTAGATGAGGAGATTCATGAATCACACTTTAATATTTTGGATCTACTTGATGAGAACCATATGAGTGATTTAAAATATAATCATCAATATAAAAGTCACACATATAAACAACATTATGTAAAATTAAAATTTGGTACTTTAATGACAATGACTTAGTGTTGAAACCTAGTTACGCCTATGACAATTATGGAAAGTATTCTCAAAAATGGTGGGGTCCTTGCATTGTCAAAGACAAATTGTGAAGTGCCCAAAAATATTCCATTTAAAAAATGAAACATATCCTAAAGGTTAACCTAATTGATTTAGTGAAATATATTTTAAAAAGGGATTGGTGTATATACAAGATCAACCCTCATTCATATTCATCTGGATATCTCATACAAATCATAAGGAAATATACCAAAAAACACTCAATCAAGCATGTAATAGATAAAACTTTCCTATTCATCCTATTTTCATATCAGTCATAGGAAAAATATTTCCACAAGTCCAAAACATTCAAAGAGCAGTCCATGAGCCATATTTTATAAGTTAATATCTAGGTTCTTACATATCTATGATTATCAAACTTTACATATTTGTGCACACATAAGCCAATATGTAGGGGATAAATACATAAGTTTGAGGCCCTCTTTAGAGTATTGGATATGTAGGTAACCCTTATTAATATAAGGGTCATTAGGGTATTATGACATCATGAGTCCACTAACCTATTTTTCCCATAGTCATTTAAAAAGTGAGAAATATAAGGTTTGATCATTTGATAAAGAGAAAATATATGCACATAATTTGAAGACATATAAATAAATGTGATATAAAACTAAAAAGTATTTGGTTGGTTGTATCTATATCTAATCATTATTCCATACGACTTCGATAGTAGGATCTTGAAGATTAATGCACATTTGACATGTGGCATAAGTGGAGATAGAGTTGGAGCTGGAGGGAGTATGGAAACGACAGTGAATGGAGAAGGGCACGCAGGCCTGCAGCCGAGCCCCAAGCAAAATGCCTCAGCACCTGGAGCGAGTTCTTTGAGGCAGGAAGGGCATCTGACAGGTGAGAGGTTAAAGCTGTCTAAGTTCAACGGGTGCTTAATAAGAAGGCAGGACTGACCAGTCCTGGTAATTCCTCAAGAAACAGTCCAAGAGGATGTCGATTACCTTTCATCACACACATTGATTTGCAAATTCCTGGGTATACGCATTCCCCAGCTGGCTCTGGAGTCCTGGATTCGCCGCTCTTGGGCTGTCAATGGGGATTTTGATATCATGCTGGCTGGGAACAGCTACTTCCTGGTGACCTTCTCCTCAATGACGGACCGCAATCGCATTTTCGAAGGAGGCCCTTATTTCTACGAAAGAGTAGGCTTATTTCTCAAACCCTGGCATGTGGGTTTCAATTCAGCGGAAGAGCTACCAGCCTGTGTTCTAGTTTGGGTATGCCTTCCTCGGCTGCCGTTGGAATTTTGGAGAGAGGACATCCTCAAACAGATTACGGCTATGCTGGGAACACCTACAGCGATTGCACATCAGTCACTTGACAAGAAAGTCATTACTTATGCTCGCATTTGCGTAGACATGGACCTTAATAACCCTCTCCCAGATTCAATAGAAATTTGTATGGGGTCCTCGTCTTGGATTCAGCAAATAGATTACGAATCCATTCCCTTCAGATGCCGAATCTGTCATGTTTACGGACATCTCCATCGTCAATGCCCATTAGCTGATAACGGTAAGAATTCAGGACTTGATATCCCAGCACAAAATGCTGCCTATAATGGTAAGGGAATGGGCAGCTCGAGTCAGAATGAAAGTGGAAAATCTTAGTCTTTTGGAACGAGTAAAGGAAAAAACATAAATTCGGGCAATATAGCGCAAGGCACAGCTACTCATTCTCTCAATGGCATGGATGATTTTACCCCAGTCAGAAAGCGTGCCAGAGGCCGTGGACCTAGGCGTGGAATTGTTGAAAGGCAAGTTGATCAAGGTTTTAATAGATTCGAAGTCCTTGACAACATGGCCATCGAGGATGGCATTCCGATGGAAGACCTAGGCACCCCTTTGGAGCAAAACAAGCAAGTTACAGACACCAATGATTTGCAAGATTTGATGGAACAAGAGCCTTTAGGCAATCCATCAGGAATGGACGAAGAAACGCCGGAGGCTCTAAAGGAGCTAAAAGAGAAAGAAGTTAGGTGGGCAGACTTAGTCAAGGAAGTCGAGGCTGGCAGAAAAGACAAAGGCCCTGCTGGAGCGCTCGGTCTAGCGCAGAAATCTTTCAAAAAGGCCACGCCTTCGGCTCCTCCCAAGGCAGGCAGGAGAAAGGATCATGACAGAATAAAAATTACAGGGGATTTATTAGTTGAATCAGGGGTTGTAAAAACCTTGGATGAGCACTTTCCCCTCTCCAAGCAATGATTGTCCTCTCATGGAATGCACGGGGTTTAAATAGCTCCCCCAGGCAAAAAGCTATGCAGAGATTACTGTGGGAGCATTCTCCAGATATTATTTGCATTCAAGAAACTAAGTTGTCAGTGGATTCTTTATTTGCTTGCATGCCAAATGTTTGGTCTATCGGTCAATGGCAATGTGTAGGCGCTAGGGGCAGCTCAGGGGGTCTAGCTATGGGCTGGAATCCGAGTAAGATTACTCCAATTCACTGGATTTCAAACTTATCCGCTTTGACTGTTGTTGCTTCTTCTTTGGAAACTGGCGAAATGAGCCTGATAACCACAGTCTACGCCCCTATTGACATTGGAGGACAATTGCAACTCTGGGAGCATATTAGATATATCAGAAAATGTTATCCCTTTTTGCCGTGGATTGTGGCTGGAGACTTTAATGCGGTCATGAGCCTAGATGAGAAAAAGGGTGGAATGAGCCATCTTGGCCCATCTTCAGAATGCCTTCGGCACAATATGGAAGCACTTCGCCTCTCAGATGTGAAACCTGCGAATGGGCTGTTTACTTGGAGCAACAGAAGATCAGGTAACGCTGCCATCTCTGAGCGCTTAGATAGATTTTTAGTCTCCTATTTTTGGCAATCCAATGCTTTTACTCTTACTTCTGAGATTTTGGATTGGAGGGGTTCCGACCACTGGCCTATCAAGCTTACCATTGGGCAGATCGGTGGTCCAAATAAAGCTCCTTTCAAATTCCAATTGATGTGGCTTAGAGACCCATCTCTTTTTGACCTCATTAAAAAGTGGTGGGAAGAAGGAGGGCCTGCTTATGGAACAGCCATGTACTCTTTTCTTAAAAAATTGCAGTATGTTAAATGGAAATTACAGGTTTGGAACAGAACATGCTTTGGGAACTTACAAAACATGAAGAGAAAGGCTCAGGACCAACTGGATTGCATTACTAGGCAAATAAGAGACAGTGGTCTCTCGGAGGAACTCAGCTTAGAGGAAGCTAGAGCCGCGAATACCTTGGCGGAATGGGAGCTTAGGGAAGAGATCTTCTGGAAACAGAAGGCACGCATTGAATGGCTAAAAGAGGGAGACAAGAACACGGCCTTCTTCCATCATTCTGTCCAAGCAAAGCGTAACAAGAATTTCTTCACTACTTTGACAACTCAGGATGGGACTCAACTTACCTCCTCACATGCTATCCACAGAGAAGCGGTACGGCACTTTTCTGAGCTTTTTTCCAGTGATCTGATCCCAGATGAAAGAGCAGAAAATAGTGTTTTATCTTGCATTCCCTCACTGGTTGATGATAGAATGAATGATTGTCTTATGCACCCAATTAGCATGACTGAAGTTGAAGAAGTTGTTTTCAGCATCAAGAGAGGCAAAGCTCCTGGGCCAGATGGATTTCCGGCTGAATTCTTCCAGGACTTCTGGGATATCATTAAGAAGGATTTGATAGATGTTATACACAAGTCTCATCACAGCAAAGAAATGCTCAAAGCTTTAAATGCAACGTTTCTAATGCTAATTCCCAAGAAGGAGCAAGCGGATAGGTTGGAGCTATATAGACCCATTGCACTTTGCAATGTTGTCTACAAGATCATTTCAAAGCTTATCGCTACCAGATTGAAAGTGCTGCTCCCTCTCCTTATTTCGGAGGAACAAGGAGGATATGTGGCGGGCAAACAAATATTGGACGGAGTGGTGACCGCTTCGGAAACTATTCATTCCATGAGCACCTCACAGGAAAGGGCTATGTTTATTAAGCTAGATCTCACTAAAGCCTATGACAGAGTTAGTTGGAGATTCTTGAGCAAGATTCTGTTCGCTTTCGGCTTCAAGCAGGACTGGATTAGATGGGTTCTAAGCTGTGTCACCACACCCTCATATTTAGTTCTTATTAATGGAGTGCCCTCTCAGCTCTTCGGTGCCTCCAGAGGACTTCGGCAGGGAGACCCGCTCTCCCCTTATTTGTTCATTCTTATGGCCGAAGGGCTGGGAAGGCTTTTTAAATTTACGGCCTTACAGGATGCTATACATGGCTGGAGATGGGGTTATGGGATAACCACCCTGACTCATCTCCAATTTGTTGATGACACTATTCTGGCAGGTATTACCCAGATTCGGGAAGCAAAAGCTATCAGGGATACACTGGACACTTACTTGGAGGCCTCTGGACAGAAGATTAATGACCACAAGTCATCAATTTTCTTTTTCAACACTCCTAGTGCTATTCAGAGAAGAATTGCTGCCATTTTGCGTTTTCAGATTCAAATTCCCCCTGTGGTGTATTTAGGAATTCCCATTGTTGTGGGAAGGCAGCCCCGGCTCTTCTGGCAAAATGTGCTCGATAAGCTGAGACAGAAAGTTGGCCATTGGACCCATAGATGGCTTTCCACAGCGGGTAGAGTGATTCTTCTGCAGTCGGTCATTCAGGCTTTACCTATATACCGTAGTATGGTCCAAATTGCCCCCTCTTACTTCTTGAAGGAGTTTGATGCTCTTTCTAGGAAATTCTTGTGGAGTGGAAATCTGCAGAGCTCTAAATGGAGCCTTATCAGTTGGGCTACTGTTTGTAAGCCAAAACAGGAGGGCGGCCTTGGACTGCGTTCGGCCACCTTGGCCAGCCAAGCTCTGGCTGCTAAGCTTTATTGGAGATGGTGCTCTAATCCTTCGGCCATGTGGGCCAGGATTCTGGCAGCTAAATATCTTCCTGGCATTGATCCCTGTGACATACCCAGGCTCCCCCTAGAAGGAAGGGGATCGATGATATGGAGTACTCTCAAGCTTGGAGCTCAACTTGTTAAGCATGAACTTTTCTGGATTTACAGCAGTGGGATGGAAGCACTCTTCTGGGAAGATGCTTGGGATGGGGCGCCTCCCATCATTCTTTCGCATCCGCACTTGCAGCCTCTTGCTAATGTTTTCCATTCTGCCGGTTGGGACAGGGTGATGCACTACAAAGTTAGCTTTAGCTTGGGTAGAACCAATGCTTTCAGATGGAAAACTCCCTCCGAATGGCCGCCTGGAGGATCAGAGGAGGAGAGGTGTGAACTAGCCCATATCTTGAATGTCAGAGGTTGTAGTGCTATGCAGGGACAAGACATTCTTGCCTGGGGGGGTGACGCCTCAGGACAGTATTCTGTGGCTTCAGGTTATAAGACTCTGTCTAAGCAATTCAATAATGGGAGGTAGTTCCTGTGGAGCAAGAAAATTTGGAACCAGGGTTCCTGGCCCAAATGTAATTTTTTTCTTTGGATCCTCACTTACAACAGGTGTCTCACCTGGGACAATCTTTGCAGACGTGGTTTTCAAGGACCTTCTATTTGTGTCTTATGTCGTAAAGAGGAGGAAAAAGGAGCTCACATTTTCTTTCAGTGTTCGTTTGCTAAACAGGTATGGCATATGTGGTGGAATGCTTGGCAATCCCCTTGCTGGCATGTTTCGTCTTTAACTGAGTTCTGGAACAAATTAGGAATCGCCCCTGTTAAAAATTCTTTGTTGCAAACTGCCTGGGTAGTCGGTCCAGCTTTCATTCTCTGGAACCTGTGGCTGGAAAGAAACAGATGGGTTTTTAGAGGAGCACAGCTTGAGTCCAGAAGTCTGTGGATGATCATCAGCAACGCTCTTCAGGAAACTATTCTCTTTAGGGGCGCGAACAGGGGTGAAGTCGACTCTGAAGCTGTCAGAATTGGCCGACGCTTAGGCATGGAATTAAACATTGACTGCGCACTTTTTACCAACACCTATGCGTGGAAAGGAAGGGTAAGGATGGTGCGGCCTATTGACAGGAAGGGACGGTGGACTCTTCCAGCAGCAGGTCTTGTTAAAGTGAACACGGACGGCTCCTCACGGGGGAACCCAGGTGAGGCTGGGATTGGAGGAGTTGGGAGAGACAGCGCTGGAAACATCCTTTTTCTTTTCTCTAGATACAAAGGTTGCTACACGAACAATTTAATGGAAGCCATGGCTATCCTGGACGCAATCAAAATCTGCTGTCAACGGGACTTCGCCAATGTTATTTGCGAATCGGATTCGCAAGTGGTTATCAATTTACTCAACAGTTGTAACACAGGTAAGAGTGACTGGCATTTAAATTCTATTGTTCAACAAATTAAGCTTCACAGTACTTTTTTTAATTCTATTTCTTTCCAACACATTCCCCGCGAGTGGAATGAGGTTGCGGACTCCCTTGCCAAGTGGGCCTCTGAGTATGGCTCTGACTGGAACGTTTCCGAACCTGGAATGCTCCCGTTGGATTTACATCAAAAACTGGTTCATCTCGTGGACCAGGAGAAAATTGTGTAACTGGCTTTTTTGCTTTGTGATTAATAAATTTTTTACCCCTCTTTAGTTAAAAAAAAAAAAAAATCATTATTCCATACGTGACACCTACATTGAATTTAGACATCTATGTCGAGGTAATTATCCAGATCTAGCACAAGTGTTTGAGGCCATAGAGAGAATATTACCATAATACGTAGACTATTTTAGGGTCATATTTTAGTCAACTTCCAACCTATTATAGATCATACTAGCATGAGCACAATAAACTTGATAATTATCATTCTTCCCTATTCATTTCAATATCTACTAATAGTTGTACTTTATTATTTTTAGCAATCTTAGTTGTATAACTTTAGAATATTATTTATATAAGCTTATATTAAATATCTTGATCATTATATTTATTCACAATTCTTGTGTAAAAGCTAATATAATACCCCCTTAACCCTAGATAATCCACACTTATCAAACTTTAGGGTTAAACATTTGGCAAACCTGACCTTTGGTTTCAAAACCCTAGGGGACTTACGGTTTCTTAATTTACTATTTTTATGGTTCTTGATTTTAAAATATTCATAATTTAAAAATCAAAATTTATTTTTCCTAAAATCATGATTAATTTGGATAAAAGGAACATTTTCCTCCTCTTAACCCTTAGGAGGGTGATAAATATAATCCCTCTAATTAGTTCCATGCTATAATTAATTCAAGAGGTAAGGTGGACATTTTATGCTTTCTAATGAAGGTAATAAATATGTCCTTCCTCAAATCCCTCCACCCCCACCATCTTATCTATATGGTGTGTGTATGCATCTTAAAAAATAAGTAATTGGGGTTTTTTCTTATGAATCCCTCAATGATCAAACCATCACTATGATAAAGTTAATGGAATATTTACAAAATCAAAATCAATATTTTAGTTTAAATATCACATCATTGGAAAATCAGATTACATACTTACATAATTCACAATATGCTATTGTTAATCATGTGTTTACACATTCATCTAACAACATTATACCCAACAAGGTTTCATTTCTAAATGAAAATGTATAACAAAATACATATAAAATAAGTGCATCAAATATTATACCAAAGGCTAATAAGATCCCAGGTGAAATCTTACGATAAATTCTTTGAAACAAAGTGATTTAATTACCTAATAAACATCTTATAAGGAGATCAAAATAATATTGTGCATATCAAATACTGAATGAACATTATACAAAATATTGATTTTCATTGAAGAATAAAATATAAAAGATAAATGGTAGTGGTGATCATATCATTGATACATCAATCAAGAAACAAACTCACATTATGAGTACCCCTCCTAAAACACAAGTACACAAATAATAAGTATGGGTACCAAAGAATAATTTAGGACAAAAATAATTGAAAATGCAAATATTAGAGAAAGAAAATATTCAAAAGGAAATGTTACAAAAATATAAAGAATATAAGTTGAAAAATCAAATTCAATATAAGCAACCAAGCATTATAAAAAGAGGGTTTCTAACAAAGGAATTTTTAAAGCAAGACATGACTAAAAAATCAAATGATATAAATATGGTTTCTAGGGATCCAAACATCATATCTATTTCATGCATAAAATAATGCACAATTAAGTACAATACTATAAATTCCACGTTGTAATACTCAAATAGAGAGGTAAAGGAACAAATTGCATCTTTTTATAGTGTGAAAGCAAAGATACATGACTCTTCTCTATCCCATAATGAGATGCAACATTATGACAATGATGAACATACTCAAGAAAAACAAACTTTTAATAAGGAAACTCCAATATATGGTGCAATAATTTTTTCATACATTAATGCTCAAAATGATATATCACAAGTTCAAGAACAACCTAATAAGTTATATCTTTCATATACTAATAACATATAATATTGGTATGATTCTAATACCATAAAACATTGGTATTATCACAATGATACTAATTACATAGCGTATGAATATGCTACACATGATATAAATCCTTCAAAGAAACATATCTTTAATGATTACACTAGCTTCTAGTTTAAATTTTCCTTGTACATGTATTCTTTGATTATCTTTTCAAATATTCAAAAAATACAAAAACATTCAAAAATTTCAAAAACACCAAAATAATTCAAGCATGTTCTTAGTAATACTATTAATTACACATATGTTGTTTTCTCCATGTTAATAGATATAATATCATACCTTTCCTATATACACACATATTTCATGATTCATTTGAGTGTGATACATGATATATGCACATACAAATGTTAGGTCTTCCCTCCACTCACATCATAAGTATGTTGGGGCATGTTCTTCTTTGATCATAATACAACCAGGTTATATTATTCTATGATAACTTTCCATGATCATGTTTGAGATTATATATACTTACACATGTCTCTATCTATGCTTATACATTTCAAAATTTACTTGATATGCTATGTACCTTACATTTATTACAAACACATATGTTTCGGAACTAGTATGCATTGTTCATGTTGGTTTCTTAATCTTCTTGATTTCTATTATCTTGTATTTTATTGTTTATTGGATTATTTGAATATGTTCCATTAATTGTGACCCTCATGTTATACTTGCCTATTTAGACATGTGAATATTTCATTGTTTATTATATGTAGACATTTGAATATGTCATTATATGATTTGGGGACATTAGACTAAGTCATGTCCGTTTGATTGTGTGGTATTTGAACATGCCCTTTGTATGAGGTCACCTTAGAAAATTTTCCTATTATCTTGATTTTGAGTGATATTATGTGTGTCTTTGATTTCTTTATAATATTTTACTATTACTCTCTAAATGTTTCCATGATCTACATCATGCATCTTAGGACTTGATGTGATCACATATATGCATGCCTAAATGACATATATACCTAGACATGTTATCCCATATTTTTTACATGATCTATACACAAAGTATAAAGTTATATTATCTTTTTGAGGTAAGGTAACTACAAGATTATACTTCCCATCACCCAAAAAATGGGGGTATATCATTGGGGGCATGTCATAGAGGCAGGACCTTCACACTTCTTTAATACTTAACATATCCATATTACAGTGGGGCATGTTATGTAAACATGTTATTCACATTTACATTAGTTCTTAGATTATTTAGATTATAGTGGGTGCATGCTATGGAAACATGTTATACACACTTGTACCAATTTAAAATTCACCATTTTTCATAGTATATGATTTAGATACACATTTGTGTCAACATTCTATACATTGATGTTGTTACTATACCCAAATTTTAGCTTGAGACATATATGAGGTGCATATGCCATGTAAAGGGTACCTAAAATTTCAAAATAAAATCAATTCTAGATTTAAAATATTGTTATGGACTATTATTATACCCATTTTATAATTCTATGGATTATTATTGAACTAATATATTATAGTAGTTAGTTCACTTTTGGAAGGTTACATTGATTAAATCACTCAATCTTACCAAAATTTTAATCTAGACTTTATTAAATTATCTAAAATTACTAGACTTATATGTTTTATTTTATTAAATCATCCACCCTCACCAGATATATGTTGTGATTTGATTAAATCTCTCACACTCACCAGATCATGCATAAATCTGGGTTACACAATTGAGATCAACCAAACTTAATGGACATGTTGAAACTCACCCTTACATCAAGGTTTGGGGCATGTGTCCTCATACATACATACATACATACATACATACATACATACATACATACATACATACATACATATATATATATATATATATATATATATATATATATATATATATATACACACTTGTAGGTGAAGATTTTTCCTAATCTCAAATTGAATGCTTCATAATGATCCATCCTTTCAAATCAAAACTCCAAAATTCAAGATGGTTAAATCAACACACAAGTGTAATCATAACCTTTCTATTTACACTTTTAATAAACTCAAATTATTTTAATTTAAATTTTTTTAAACTGAGTATATAATGTAACATCATCTTGGTTGTCAAACAGTCACCAATAAATCACTCAAGCTAGGCTCATGCAAAGAAAAGGTGTGTTGTACACACCTAGTTTTCAATTTATTTCCTTTAAACTATAAATTTAATTACTATATTAAAGTGAGGAAATGTACATACTAAAATATAATTTATGTATTACTTTAGTCATGTACACTTGGTAAAAAATCATCATGGCTTTACCTTTTAATTATAGACCTTCCCATTACCAAAAGGCTCACATTCACTATATATTTGTGCCTAAGTTGATTCTATCTTAGTTATAACACTATTATTATGATGAATATGATATATAATATACAAAATACTCAAAATCTAATTATTATTTTTCACTTCTAGTTTTAGAATTGTACCTATTTTATAGCTTCCTAGAGACTTGCAACCCAGACAAACACCTACATCAATGTAAGTGTCCAATTTTAATACAAAGTATACAATTCTCAAAAGTCATCTATTTTACAAATTAAACAAATCATAAAGGTTAGACAAAGTTCTTTAATGCAATATTTTTTCAAAATGGATTGGTATATATATAAGATCAACCCTCATTCATTCCTCACATGGAAATCATATACAACTCACAATGAAATATACCAAGAAGAACTTAATCAAGAATTCAAGTGAGAAAACCTACCCTATTCACCCATATTTACATATCATTCATAGTATCAATATTTTAATAGGTCTAAAGAATTCAAAGAGTAGTCCATGATCCATATTTTACAAGTTACAAACAAGGTCACTACATGTCTATGTTTATCAAACATTGCATCTTTGTACACACACAAGCCAACATGTAGGGGAGAAGTACATAAGTCTAAGGCCATATTTGAAGTATTGGTTATGTAGGTAGCACCCATTAAAAAAGGGGTCCTTGAGGTAGTTCAACACCATGATCACATTAATCCATTTTTTCCATAGTAACTTCAAGGGTGAGGAAGCTAGGTTTGATCATTCAATAAAGAGTGACAACCTATGTATGCAATTTGAGGACATTAGAAGAAAAGATGATAAAAAACTAAGAAGGATCTAGTTGCTTTTATTTAAATCTAGTTATAGGGGGTCTAAGGGGAGGAAAATTATACATGGGATGAAATGTCCCCATTAATTTTAGGAATGTGCTGGCTAGTCCAAGGGTTGAGTGGTTCTTAGATTTACTCTAAGAGTAGTAAATGCTACCACCAGAGGTCCACCTAGTCTCTTGATAATATAATGTCTAACTCTTGTTGTCTAATTGATTAAAATGATAAAAAAATTAGAGATATTTCACTACAATTCATTTTAAGTATCTAAGCTAAGGAAGAATATCATCAAAAAAGAGAGTAGGGTAAGGCAAAAAAGAGAGGGCATATTTGATCTAAATGAGATTATTAATGTCAAGGAGATGAAATCATGCATGACCATAGTTATACCACTATGTGCATTGTCTATCAATTACACAAACATGAGCCACTTAGTGGGAAAGATTTTAAGGACAAGTGTGAAATCCCTTTATTCATTGAATCCATTCCAAAGAAAACTACTAGTAGTCTGTAGCTGTTATACACAATGACTAAGATAAGTCTAAATAAAACTTGAAAAGACTCAATAGACTAGTTATGATATCTAATACACAACATAACTAAGACAATAATTTACAAGCAAGTGTAATAATAGTCCTAACATCAATAATAGGCTAAATTATAATACTAGAGGCATTTATAGTGAATAAAACATAGTAAAATATATATTCAACATTTTTATACTATATTATTACAATCCATTTCTCTAGGAAAAAAATCAAAGAAAAATGTAAGGAATGACAAGTATAATCTTGGTAAAATTCCAATATGTTTCATTACCTCAAATGCTAACCTTGGTAGATAATCAAAGCCCAAATAATGAGGGCATGATAAGTGTAATCTTGGAAATGTTTAGAACCAATTTTTTTGACCTTTAACAATTGCAATCCAACCTCTTTAAATAGACAATTCATGAAGCTCATGACCTCATCTTCTAGCTCAGGCCACTAATGGGGTGGTTAAAAATATTTAATGATGATTTGAAAATATAATTGGGATTCATGATTCCCTGACATATTTGAAGGTGTGCCCATTTTTGTAGTTGAATGATGCCTTATTAAGGTGAATATTTGTATTTTAGCTCATCTTTGTCTTTTTATGAACCTCTACAACTTGATCTTCTATCATCAATTTGAGTGCACAACCCACTCATAGATTTGATAGCCTTGATGGTTAGACATGTCATAAAATTTAGTTCTTAGGCCTCATTGATGACTTATCATGTATACATGGCCCATTTATCTTTATTTTTGTCCACTTGACTAATTTTTTTCCCATGTGGTGTTCTATCACTTCCCTACCTCTTTTTACTTATTTTGTTGGCAGGTCCTTCCACATGTCTTCTCCTCACTCAGTTTCAACTTAGCCTGGGACTTGATATATACCTTGAATATGCCTTGGTTATGAATTATTAAGATTTTTTCATGTGGCAACATCTTTTTAACCTAAACCTTAATTATGTATCACAGCTATATACACCATTATAGGGTAATGGGTCACTAGAATGACACCATATGACACAATCCTACTAAAAAAACACCCAGAGGGTCTACTAGTGTAATAATTCACTCGAGGTAGTGGGTCACTATGATTATACCATGGGGTACAACCCTACTAACCCACTCACCTGAAGGCTTTGCTATATATGGAACCCCATACAACAAAAAGTTACTAAGATGATGCCATGTGGTGCAATCTTGTTTACCTAATTACTTGAAGCATGTCAAATTATTTAAGTCCTATGAAGTGATGGAAAAATTCCACATGGATATTGGAAGCACTTGAAGAATCAACTAAGTATTTAAAAATCTTTTATGAATGAGCCAGGATTGTTAGGAGCTATAAAAGAGTGTTGCATGGCAAAGGAGAAATATCAAACACCAGTGAACAAAAGAAATAAATGGCTATTTAAAAAAATTGAATTAAAATGTAAATGGATAAGTATTTAAAATTCAAATGGTTAAGTTATTAAAATTAAATCAAATGAATGCATAAACTTAATGAAGAAATGCCATTTTCACTAAACTTAAAGCTAAATCTAAAGCATATTTCATCTATTTTTTTGAAATTGACTAAGTATAAAAAATAAAATCATATGAACATGTAGCCATTTATTATAAAAGGAATTATAAATGGATTAAATTTCTTAGGAAAATAATCTAGAAAACTCTGAAATAGTTAGACAACTTACCTAAATCTAAGGTGAAATGACCTAAAGGAGGGAAATTTAATGCATTTCAAAAATAAGATTTAGACTAAGACTTAATAGATATAAGTAAATTGAAATATTTAAATCAATTCAGACTTACATGGGAATTTTAAACCAAATTCAATAATGAATATTAGATTAATAAACCTGGTTAATGTCAATGAAGCATCCATAAGGTAGAACTTCACATCTAGAAACCTACAAACCCAATACCAAACTAAAACAAGAGGGCCCCAATATGATGAATTGAGGGGGACATGTTATAACCAAAAAATAATGAATTACATGGGGGGAATTTTTAAAAATCAGTTTTAACCTATAATATTTGGATAAAGTACTCCAAAAGTTAAGCTGCAACCTTGCACACCTGAACACAAGTATAAACTACAAACAATTCTCTTTAGAAAAAATCAAAAATATGAAGGCACTAAAGTCTAATTAAATAGGTGGAATAATAAGTTTAAATTATATTAAAGGACATCAATGTGTGAAAGTGATTATTTATTTTATAGCTCTTGGATGCACATGAAATGATTTAGACCTTCCTAAGCAACCAAAACTTCTGAGAGGGAAAATAATTAGTTATTCAGCTTTTGGGGGGATGGCATGAACATTTATATTCTACCATATATTCATACATAACCATGATATAGATACCTATGGTCCCATTCAATGCTTTTTTACACTACCATCCATGCTAGAAAGCCTGCGATGGAGGTTGCCTGAATCACCCTTTCAAGGAAGACTTTAGATTTTTGTATTTTTCATTTTGTTTCCTTCAAAATTTCTTATGAAAATATTTATATGTTTATTCCATTTAGGTTTAGGGATTAATCCATGGGTAAAATGATATACTCAAAAAATTTAGACTACCAAGACAAGCCTAAACTAGCTTAGTGTTTCTTCTTTGCTTAAGATGTTCAATTATGTGTGATTGATGGATTTAGACAAGAAAAGAAACCTTTATAAAATCCACATGTTCTATTTATAATCACATGCCTCTAACATATATAAAATGCACCAACTAAAACTAAATTTACTTGTGCCATTGTTTAAACATGAATTTCCACTTTATAACTTTAAAAGACTTACATAACTATCTCAATTATAATCTACCATTTGAGGTTCCTCAACCCAATACCACAAGGAAAGAGAAATACATATGGTTTTTCTCTTCACTTAATTATTTTTATTTTTATAATAGAGATAACTACTTCAATGGGATGCTAAGAATAAGGAACAAGCTACAATGCTATAATAAAATAGGGCTATAATAGGCCCACATGAAACAAAACCAAATGAAAGTAAGGAAAGAAAAAAATAGAAACCTATTCTAAAACAAGCATATATACAAACAAGAAACTATTCTAGAAACATGGAAATTGATCTAAGAAAACTTGATAGGAATTAGGAAAATCTAAACAAGAAATCAAATATAGGAAACAAGAAATTATGTATACTAACTTAGAAAAATAGAAAATTATTTAAAAAATGGGCATGATATCTATAATTCTAAAAAAAAAGCCCAAAAATATTGGGAGGGTAGATTAAAAAACTAGTGCAACATGACTTACACTTACTGGTAGCAACAAGGTTCTTCTAGTTAGTTTCCTTAAGAAGGCAAGGACATCCTTGTATTCATTGAACCAACCTTTTAATTTCTTCCCTATGAATCCAAGGCAAACAATAATCATATTTTCAAAATATTCACCACCCTTAGTTCCAAAATCAGAGTAAGGATAAACATTGGAAGCATTTACCTCAAAATTCTTCCAAACCCATCTAATAGGTTTAATTACCTAGAGCCCAAGAATTGTGAATACTTAAGTAAGTGGTTCAAGGCATACAAACCATTTAGAACATGGATAATCTACTAGTTTAACATATTCTTCCTCCTCTTAGGTAGGGTGATTATGCTCTTCTAAATCTGAAATCTGAATGATATGATCATTACCAAAGCTATCATCTTATTTTGAAAACAAATATTGGCCATATTTTTCCAAATTCAGAATCTCCTTGCACTCATCATCATTAGAAAAATCATCCTCCTTTTCAAGCATACCATGATTGATAAATTTTAGTGGGGGAATGCAAGTACCAAACCACTCAAATAGATGTATGTGAAACATAAAAACAAACCATGTTTTCCTTTTTATTGATCATCTAGTCTAAATTTGTTGTATGGTTATTCTATTTTGGTTTTGTTTTAATTATATGGAATTTTGAAGAAACATAATACAAGTTGACATAATTGTGCGATAAATATGGATTAAAAGGTTAGAGTGATAACAACCTCGAGGGTATATATTTATTTTGGATGTAATAGAATTGGTTTAGATGCTACATGATAGTTGTATATTGTATTACATAGTTTCCTCAATCATGCTATAAAACATGTACTAGAAATATACAAATGAAAAGTGTTCTAATTGTTATAAATACTTAAAGTGGATATTCATTAGGATGTTTTAATATGATTTCCATATGTTTTATCCTATGATTTATAGAATTTTGTGAACAAGAATGTATTTCAATTGTATTCCTTTTGTTAAGATTTTTGCTTAACACATAATTAGATGTGATTATTGCATAAATACCTTTTCTTATGTTAAATACATATGATCTTCATTTAAATGTTGTCAATATGTATCTATCTATAAATTCTTTTAATTTATTCCCCATATCATAGGGTTATCCTTATAATTAGCATGTTCTAGTGAAACGTTAGGAACCTTTTAATAATGGTGTGGTGAGTGGAACTCACTAGCTAAGGAGATGATTTGATGGTTACCTAGTCAAAGAGAGGTATAAAGCTAATTAGAATAGAAGATTCATAAATTTATAGATGGATAAGCATAAATGATAGGGTGTACCATGAAAGAGATTATAAAATAACATATATATGGTCAGATCTATGAGTTCTTTCCGTGTAAATTTCTTGGACTTTTAGCCACTTGATTGGCCCAATTGGAACACCATTATTTCTAATTTATAGATATCAATGTTATTTCATGGGCTAAAGAGAAGATAGAGTGGTTTCAGAACTTAGATACTAGTTGAAATTATGTGATTGATCATTAGATAACTACTACCATCGATGGATATATAACATAGTTCATAGTGTAAGTTTATATAGCTTTTGAGGCAACAAAGAATTTGTTTATTAGGGGGATAAGAGGTAAATTTTTATAGTGAATCCTGTTGTTGATCAAAATTTTAGATATATAAATGGTTACCTAGTCAAAGAAAGGATAAAGCTAATTAGAATAGAAGATTCATAAATTTATAGATGGATAAGCATAAATGATAGGGTGTACCATGAAAGAGATTATAAAATAACATATATATGGTCAGATCTATGAGTTATTTTAGTGTAAATTTCTTGGACTTTTAGCCACTTGATTGGCCCAATTGGAACACCATTATTTCTAATTTAGAGATATCAATGTTATTTCATGGGCTAAAGAGAAGATAGAGTGGTTTCAGAACTTAGATACCAGTTGAAATTATGTGATTGATCATTAGATAACTACTACCATCGATGGATATATAACATATTTCATAGTGTAAGTTTATATAGCTTTTGAGGCAACAAATAATTTGTTTATTAGGGGGATAATAGGTAAATTTTTATAGTGAATCCTGTTGTTGATCAAAATTTTAGATATATAAATGGTTACCTAGTCAAAGAGAGGTATAAAGCTAATTAGAATAGAAGATTCATAATTTTATAGATGGATAAGCGTAAATGATAGGGTGTACCATGAAAGAGATTATAAAATAACATATATATGGTGAGATCTATGAGTTCTTTCAGTGTAAATTTCTTGGACTTTTAGCCACTTGACTGGCCCAATTGGAACACCATTATTTCTAATTTAGAGATATCAATGTTATTTCATGGGCTAAAGAGAAGATAGAGTGGTTTCAGAACTTAGATACCAGTTGAAATTATGTGATTGATCATTAGATAACTACTACCATCGATGGATATATAACATAGTTCATAGTGTAGGTTTATATAGCTTTTGAGGCAATACATAATTTGTTTATTAGGGGGATAAGAGATAAATTTTTATAGTGAATCCTATTGTTGATCAAAATTTTAGATAAATAAATGGTCATGGTTCCTATTTTATCCAACATGGGGTAATCACTTCAGGGACTAGGGATGTGTGAAAAAAAAGGTGAATGGTAAGTTAATAAGTAGATAAAACTTGAATCTAAGTCTAGAATGGAAAACCAAGAGGAGAGAGATCAGAAGAATAATCTTGAGTTAAAAAGAGAGATGTGATAATATAAATGGTGGAATAAATGTAAGGAGACCTAATAAATTGAAAATCAAAGGAGGAGTTATAGTAGTAGAGAAGATAAGAGTGAAATAGAGAAAGATTGGAAGATGAGAAAGGATATGAGTGGAGTAAGGATCTCAAGCCTAATATGGAGAGAGAAAGAGAAAGTGAGGAGGATCAAGTGAGAGAGAAAGTGGAAGAAAATAGTGTAGAAGTAGATTAGGTAATTAAGAGTTTTCAAACATATAAAAGGGTATTCCATGGAATATAAACAAGATTTACATATAGACTTAAACATAACACATGTTCAAATTCTAAGAAATATGTTGTTGGAGGTACATACCATTCACCATGGTAAGACACATCCCCCAAGTATTTTTTTCAAAATCACAAAAAAATACAAATTTGGAAGATGAGGACTGGCAAGGACCATTCACAAAATAAATTCACCAAAAAAGAATTGAGGCATAAAAGGTAGCACACCATGAAAACATACATATTTTTAATAAACAAAAAAATAAGAATACACAAACATTAATATTGATATAGATAAACCCCATGATTCTTATGCAAGAAAAGGATTTAATTACATAGATTGATATATTAGAACAAGAGGAAGAGGATGAAGATACCTTTTAGTTTGAGTCATCACCAAAATGAAAGAGAACATAATAGGGATCAAGATCTCAAGTATTTCCCTCTATCCAAATAGAGATACTGTTATTTCCATCTTTCACAACAAATATATAGATATCGGTTATTCAAAAATTGACCTTGATACCTATGAAAAAATAGTATGATAGTTCAATTGGAAGCCTTTATCCATATAGAACCTTATGATGGGTTTACATACCTAAAACAATACTTGTTCACCTATGACATGAAGTGGCAAGATAAAGGAGTTATTGATGATGTAGTAAAGACATGTGAATTGATTGGAGATTTGTGTGGTCACACATTATATATCATATACAATAGAGATTTTAATAAAAAATACTTACCATAGATAAAATATATTCTTATAATTTAAAATCATAAAGTGTTTTAGTTAGACCATACAATATTTGAAAGAAATCTGAAAGGGAGTAAAAGAAACCATTTATGAATATGATTGCACATTTTTTGATGTGATTAATAATGTATAATTTATTCTATAAGATAAGGATAAAGTAACATGGTTTGTGTAAGGGATGAATATAAGAATATAGTTCACCATTGCATAGACTTAGTTTAATAATAAGGTAGATGAAAGGGTAGTTGTGATTAGGGTCAAATAGATTGAAGACTATGATGATGCATAAACCTCAACCTCAAGGATAATGAACACTTTATAGACATTACTAATAAATATGGATCAATATCAAGATGGGGAGATAGGTCTAAGTTAGGCTTATGGTGCATAGAGTGTGGGAAGGAAGCGTATCACAAAAATGAGTGCCCAAAAATTAAAATAGATTTCTGTAAAATTTGCAAAGTGGTAGGACATGAATCATATCAATATAATTTGATATAAAAATATGTCAATAATCCATAAACATTTTATTATAATTTATTCAAGTTACCTAATCATGATGAGAAGAGTTATATATCTCTCTAGGAAATAAAGGAGTAAATAACAAAGAATGTGTTTGTAGTTGTTATACAAAAAATAGCTACTACAACTCAACTAATTCCCAAACCAAAAGTTAGCATGGTAGGTAAAAAATAGATAAGTGTGTCATGGGTTTATTAAGAACCTATTAGTGGCTCTAGATTGAACCCTAGCTGAAAGGTAGAATGTTCAAGTCCTACCTTCAAACCTAGACTAACATGGGAGTGGTATAAGGCCATGGGTTGCCTATATCTCGACCAAACCTCTAGGATTTTTTATGAGGTTAGCTCCTCAGGTTTTATAATTTTAGACCTTTGCTTCTAAATATCAATTTGGTTGGGGTGAAAAGGATCAAGGATTTTGCATAAAATATAATCTATTCTAAGTTGTGTTGATGCACCAAGAATTTATCAGACCCACTCATAATCTTGGATTCTTCAACACACTAATAAAGTAAGAAAGAGATTGATGCAATGCTTATTATGTTTTTATGAAAAAATATTTAATATAGAGGTCTGTTTGATACACTCAAACTAGGGAGTAATGAAAATAAGGTCTAGTTAAAGATACTTAAATTCAACTATCTAGTATATCTTTGAGAGATCAATGTAGACACACTCTATATGACCTATAAATAAAGTTCATGTCACTTAGGTTAAGTTTGGACATAAAAAAGAAGATGAAATTTATAGTTACATATTAAAAAAACACATACCACTAAGTACATATTAGTAAAATGACTACAAAATATTTTATTCACTACTCTAAGAGGCATCAAATATAATTTTGGCATAGTCTAGTCATACCAACTTGAGGGATGAAAAATAATAGATAAAAGGCTATACTTATAGCTGATAATAAATAAGAGAGGGGGAGTTTTTGTGTTCAAAGAGGGAATCAAACAAATTAAAATCCATTTGAAAATCTATTAAAACTACTGTTACCAATCTCACTCAAACCCCTCCTGATTAATCTAGGTCACTCTAGTCCATTGCATTATTACAATATCTTCTCTGTGATGCTCCATGGTAGTTGAAATCAATGAGATCAAGTTGATTTCAATTTGTCTTGATGCAAAAATACTCATGACTAGTTTATTGATGTGTGCCCAAGTGGGGAGAAATGTCATTTTCATGTAGCTGGCTTTGATAGTAGTCAATTGAAGTCTATGTGTCTACTTACAGGTCCCTAATGGAACCATTTGATCCAAAAATATCTACTCTTAGATAAAATTAAATCATGCTTGAGATTGGATCCATCATGCTTTCTTGTCTTGGTTGAAAACTGACCATTCAACCTCTATCTAAGTCATTTTGGGCTCTCCTTTGATCTGATTGGTCACCAAAAACTGACTCAAATCCTTAACTCTCACTATCAATCTACTCAAGGTGGGTGAATGTGATCCATAAATCCTATACCTATACTCATGTGATTGTGCCACTTATCCATCATGTCTTTGCCCTTGGGATTCACTAAATCTTTAACCTGCTTACATGCCATTGATCTAGAATCCATAGTTGAATGCGTGCCATTAAATCAAGATGCTTGATCGAACACTAACCATTGATTTGATGGGACCCATCATTTAAAATATAATTACTAGTTCATGATCCTAAGATTCATTTCCAAGCCAATGACTAGTTCATGATCCTAAGATTGATGTCCTCACTCACATCAAATGATGTTTGTATGATTGTCATTGATGATTACATGACCATCAATTTTATCTCAATAAGATTTGTCCTACTCTATCATTAAATTTTATGTCCTACCAACCATAAATTGATGTTCTGCATTATGTGAATGACATCTCATAGACAATCAAATTTAAACACAGATATATTTTTTCTTGAGATCTACTTTGACATTTGCATGGATGTTTTTGGATTTTCAAATCCAAAAAAGTATTTACAGGGGATTAAACTTGATGTTTATGCAACCATCCTAGATCAAAAAATTTGTGGGATATTTATTTTGAACTTTTTTGCTAGATAATTCCTTCAAGATTTTTGTGGAAAACTTTTCCTAAAGGAATTCATTTGCCTTATACTTACCTTGATCAATTATTGCAGACAAAATGTCTGAAGGAATTCATGTCTTGGTCCTTTACCCTTTGAAAAGTTCCCTTCATAACTTTGACCTAGTCCTCCTTGTTGTAGAAAAATCCTTTAGAGAAAATGTAGAAGACACTTTTCCCAAGAAAAAGACCCTTTGGGAAAAGTGTTTGGGACACTTTGCCCAAGAAAAAGATCCTTTGGGAAAAGTGTTTGGTGGGATACTTTTCCTAAGAAAAAGACCCTTTGGTAAAAGTGTTTGGGACACTTTTCTTGAAAAGGTAACCCTAGGGATTTTTTCAAAGGACCAACTTCTCATAAAAATACCCTTCAGAACTTTGCCATGGTCATTTTCCTGAAAGAAAAGATCCTTTAGAAGAAATTGACTAAACCTTTTGGTGAAGAAAAACACCCTTTAGAAAAAGTGTAATGAACCACTTTCCTATAGGAGTGCCCTTCATAACCTTTAAGTGGACTATTTTCCTAAGAAATATGCCCTTCAGTGGAAACTATTTGAGGTACTTGATTGAAAAGCATATCCTTTGGAGAAATTATTTGGGACACTTTGCTTGGAAAAGTTCCCTTCAGGATTTCTATTTTGGGTCAACTCCTCCAAAAGATATAATTTAGAACTTTTGTTAAGGACCCTTTTCAAGGAATGAAATTTTAGAGAAATTATTTTAGATAAAATGTTTGAAAAAATTCCTGAGACTTGAACAAAAAGTCTGAAACATAATTCCCAAAATAATTTTGACACTTAGCCAAATAAAGCGGGAAAAACTCTTAAAATAATTAGGCCTTATAAATTTGTTATGGGATTTGTGTATAACACTTCCTCTAAAATAATTTTGAATGCCACACTTGGCCAAATTTTGAAAAAGTGATGTAACATAGGCTTATTTTTTGGACCTATTTCTATAATTATTTAGCACCACAAAAACCTTCCTAGATCCCTTCACTTGAAATGTTAAGCCTACTTCAATACCACCTGATCCATTCATTAAATAGGACCCTACTCATCTATTCAAACTAGGTGGAAGCTTGTTATGTGGGCCGAAATGGTTAATTATTTTGGAAACTCAGTTGGCTTGACCAACCTGCTGGTCATGGAACCCAGACCTTGATCAAGCTTACTTAAGTGAAAAGTTACTTATAAAAAGACTCTACTTAACTTTTGAAAACATTCCTTGGATTAATGAGGAGGGAAAACAATAAAAAATTAACAAAATGAAAAACAATAACCTAAAGTATGAATATAAAAACTAAACAACAGTGTGCAAAAGCACTTGGAGGAAAAGAACAAACCTATCTACTAATATATAAGGGGCAAGATATGGTACTAGTAGAAAAAATTGAGATACTTCCCATTAATAATGATAATAAGACCTTCTCCATTGAATTTAGCAAGCTCAAAATCATTGCTATATTTTTAGCCTATGATGACATAGGGTCCACTCCAAAGGCTGTCAAACTTGGAGTGTTTTCCTAGTTTTACATGGTCATCATCCCACTTGAGGACTATGTCACCTTGCTAGAATGTCTTTGATGAATCTCTTTTATCAATGGTCATCTTGAATTAATATTGGTTATACCACATAGTATGCATGGTGCTATCCATTATTTCCTCTAACTCTCTTAGTTAATTCATTATGACCTCTATTGCATCACTTTCTTGAAGCTCTAGTTGGTGTTCAAGCTCCAAAGTTAGAATCTCCAATGAAATTAGTAGCCTTTATTATCTTCCATAAACTAAGAGATAAGCTGAGTTACCAATGGCCTTCTTTAGGGTGACTTTGTCATCCCATAAGGTAGTCTTCAACTTTGTGTGCTAGGATCTCTGATTATCTTCCATTGTTCTCTTAATGATTTGAATCAGGTTCTTATTAGTGGACTCAACTAGTCCATTTCCCTATAGATAATAATTAGACAAAGATGTTAGATAGATACCCTATTCAAGATACCACTCACATACCTTTTTGATACTAAATTCCAAAGCATTTTCTGATATTATGGTAGATGGTGCTCCAAAATGGGTGACTAGGTTCTCATAAAACTACAGTACAAAGTTATCATTTGCTTCCTTCAAGGGAACTGCTTCCACCCACATAGTGAAGTAGTAAGTGTATATCAAGGCACAATTATGACCAAAAATAGATGGAGGATTAATCATGCCAATTAATTCCAAACCCCATTATATGAAAGGCTGCTCAACTTGAATAGGTTTTAGTGGCATAACAATTAGCTTTTGTTTCCCTATAAACATGGCACACTTTGAACTCTTCCTCACCCATGCATGTGCATATTTAAATAAATTAGGCCAAAATTAACCAACTTTTATGACTTTTTTAGCTATGGTCTTGGTTAAAAAATGGCTTCCTTGAGGACTATCATGAAATCACCTAAGAACCTTATCAAATTAGTTAGTTTCAACACATCTTAAGAGCATACCTCTAACATCTTTTTTGAACAAAAATCCATCAATAAGAATGTATGGTACTAATTTCAGCCTAAAGTATATTCTTTGTGATTCATTAAAACAAATTAGACACTTTCCCATTTAGAGAAGTCTAGCAATATCTTGTGTTTAGCTAGATTGAAGAGTCTCTTCATCTTCCTATTGAGTGTTTTAGATTACCAGGATTGTCACTTTTTATTCTCTCACATCTTCAACAAGATGTTCGTATAATCCCTTTCTTCAAACTATCTTTGTGATCCTAAACTCAATGTCATAATCTATACACTTGGTGAACCATCCAGGTCTCTTTTTATTCAATTCTCTATTGAGGATAAAATCCTTCACACTTGGATGAGCCACCATTATTATGATCTTACTGTTTGACACTAGATGCCTAAATTTCTTCAAAATTATTACAAAATCAAGCACATGTTTTTAAACAAAGCTATGTATTTATTCATAACCCTCCAAATCTTAACTAAATAAATAAATTGGTTGATCTAGACCTTAATCATTCTAATGCACGAGCATGGCTAAAATTGCATCTAATATGGAAAAGGCATACATATATAAATCCTTATTTAAATCTAGATTTAATAGAGTGTGGGCATGAGATATGACCTCTTTGATGGCCTCAAATATCCTTTTAACTTCTCTTATCCTTGTGAACTATTTGCCTTTTCTCAACATATGAGTGAGAGGCTTGATCATCTCTATAAATCCTAGAATGAACCTCCTAATGAAATTGATCTTACCCAAGAAGCTCTACAGCCCTTTCTTGTGTTTGGGAAGTGATAGAGCAGGGATTACTTCTATCCTTTTTGGATCAATGGAAATGCCATATTTGAACACCACATGCCCAAGTGTCTTGCCTCATATACTAAAAAAATGCATTTCTTTGTATTCAAAGAAACTCCAAATTAACTGCATCTATAAAAAATAGATCTTAAATGTGTCAGATGATCATTAGGATTATTTAATAAAATTTTTATATCATCAAGGTAAACTAAAACCATATCATTCAAAATACCATGAAAAGTAACATCCATTGCTCTTTAGAAGGTGGACCTAGCATTGGAGATTCTAAAAGACATTTTACAATATGTATAGGTGTTCCATTTTATAGTGAAGGCAATCTTGTGCCTATCCTCCTCTTTCACCATGATATGATTATATCTAAAATAACCATCAAGCAATGAGAATATTTGAGAACCTACCACATTTTAAAGAATTTGATCCATGGAGGGTAGTGGGTAATGATCCTTTAGGAACACCTTATTTAGGTCCTTGAAGTCAACACAACCAAATCTATCCATTCTTTTTCCTCACTAGCATAAGGTTTGCCACCCAAGAGGAATGCTTAATTAGAAATATTATCCTAGATTTTATCAATTTTTATAGTTCTCTTCTTATGAGATCCTCCACTCTTGGGCTGACAAGCCTATATGTTTACCTGACTGGCTTGGCATTGATTTCTAATTCAATGGTGTGATGTGCAAGCTTCAGGCCAAACCCTTTCAAGTCTTTATACTCCCAATAAAATATATCACAAAATTATTGGCACAAAGTAACAAATTCAACTCTTTCCTTTGTTGTATTGACCTTTCCTAGGTTCAAAATCTTGCCCTTAAAGATCTCTACCTTTTCATAGTGTTCTTTAGCTTAGATTCACACTTTCCCTTTTCTTACTAGGTCATCTTCATTGACAATTCTCTCTAATGTCACAAGTATTTTGGGAAGTTTATTTGATCTTAGCTATACTATTTGATCATTATATTGATTTTGTAACTTGTTCAAGTTATTGTGGTAGAATTTTGCCTTTTTCATTAGAAAACATATGATTTGATCATCAGTGTCAAAGACATGCTAACTCATCTCATTGTTCATTATAGATGGTCTACATATAATCTTGAATTTCTCTTGGGCTTGGCCTATTTTGACTCCTTTTTCCATCTCATATTGGGCACCAATGGTAGCAAGCCTATCTACATACTAGTTTGCTTCTCTTGGTATAAACTAGATATCAAATGCCAAGAAATCCTCCATGAGGTCCCATGGTGATTATAGGCTTTCATATAGTGAATCTTGATTGCACTTAGGCATCTCACCTATTGTACTACAAGTTCACTATCACCCTTGACTTTGAGGAGCTAGATACCTCTCTTTCTTACTTCTTACAAACCATGTAATAGAGCTTCATGTTTACCCATATTTGAGGTGTAAATAAATTTGAATCTTGTAGCTAAATGATACTTTTTACCAGAGGGTAAAAATATCATGGATCCCACTCCACTTCCATTATTAGACATTAAGCCATTAAAGAATAAAGTCTATATACCATCCTCTTTTTTAGTAGTGTTAGTTAAGGAAGGTATTACAACTCCTTCCTCATGTATGAGTACACTCCCAACTCTATCTCTTTAATACAACTATATGATCAAATCTATGGTTATCAACTACTCACTCATCCAAGTATAAATCTGAGATGCCTTCTAAATGACTATGGGGTTATTATTCAATAATCTCTTTAACCTTTTCAAATATAGCATAGTTGGTATTTGCAAAATTGGGCATGTAGGGTTCTAGGTGGAACCTAGATATAGGCTCAGACCTTATGGTGAATTTGGTTCTATACTTGGTTCTAAAAATTATGTATGATCAAGTAGATGACATATATCCCCCAATCTTAGCTGTGAAGTCCCTAGACAAGCATAGGGTAAAATAGGGGGAAGGTCTACCACGATCACATCCTGAGTAATGACACAATTTGGACATGTAGCTAGGGTAATCTAAAGATATTTCAAGATGCCTAATATCTTAGTATGAGAGCCATACAATTAGAGAACACCCTTTTTATTAGGTACATATTTGAGCCTAAGCTTATCTGCTATGGATTCAGGCATCACTAATGTTGAAACACCTAAGTCAATCATGCATTTGTGTACCAAATATTCCCCTATGATGATTGATAGATAAAATGGGGGAGGATTAACAACCTTAAAAGGACAAAAAACATCTTTAGATTGACTTGTGCTTGTAAATTGATTGGGAACTTGGCTGACAATTCAGTTAGGGGCTTGGCTAGGCTAACTATTATTGATGAAAATAATATTCACTTTATCAACCATATTTTCATCATGAGGGAGATTGAAGAGCTCTTTCTAAAGAATCTCTTTTTGCTTAGGGATAGATAGAGCATCATACATGGCCATAGTTACATGGGTTTTATTTAAATGATTCATGACATTAAAGGGAAGACTAGTACCTTTGGACTACATTATGGAGGTGGTGACATCAATTGACATTTGAGTTACATGAGGAATTAAAGGGGACCTCTAATACTATCCATGGGGTTGGGGCACTTGTTGATTTGTAGGAGCCTTAGTAGCTACATTTGAAGGAGTAGGTTGTTTGCTGGTATAAATAGATGATGTAAAAACCCTAGGTTATCCCAAGTTATCCTCTAATATCCTCTTCTTAGCCCTTTTCTAAGATATAACTATTTTTTTTTGTCCTTTATGAGTCTTGTCTCATATTGGCTACCACATGCTCAAACACATATTCCCCTTCTTGAAAGTTTACGCATGTGGTATCAACAAGTGCTCTATCCATGCTCCCTTATTGTTGGCTTTGAGCATATGATCATAACATGGTAGACATGTTATCTTGACTAGTTTTGGGGGATTGTGGTGGAGGAGGTGTCATGTTATGACCTTGGAATGGAGGAACATGTCACCAGGGCCTTAATACATGTCTCTAGTAGTGGCCATCACCATCTCATTAGAATTTACCATGGACTTTCTTGAGCATAGTTATTCTAAGTTGGCATAACAACTTTAATATTACTTTGAGTATTATGATTGTATTACCTTGATTGAGGCTTCTACCCATACCCTTGTTGATTAGGTTGATAGGGTAGCTTATTATAATGGAAATTTTGATTACTATTTTGATATGGCTAATAGGGTGGATCTTATTACCTCTCCATTGTAACCAACTTGTTTTTATGAGATTTGAGGAGACTCTCTATCTTCCCCAGTCTGTTAGTTTCCTCACCCTCTATTTGATAAAAAAATGTTTATTCTAGAATTAGAGCAACAGTTGGGGTAAGAAGATGTATCTATGGAAGGAGAGGCATTTGTGTCCTTGGAGCCAACTTGTCTACTTATATAAGGAAAATTTCAGCCCTAATTGCTACTTCAAAAGCTCCAATTAGTGTGTTCCCTCCCATGGATTGAATTATTATAGCTACATCTAAGTTGAGAGCCTTTAAATAGTATAAAAAATCATAGTTGGGCATAGGATTGATCTTTACAAGGATTATGTCCTATATCTTCTAGATTCTATAGTTAAAATCCTCCATGAACTAATTAGGGGATCTCTTGATTGTTGTGAGCTACTCCATACGTGAGAGATGATCACTCTTGTCCTTAAAGTGCTTGACTAGGACCTCTCCAAACTCATCCCTACTTTTGATTGATGTAGGGGCCAATCCTTTATACCCTTGAAGTGATTTCCCTTTGAGTGAGGTTGCTAACAACCTCATTGCTACATTTTCTTGAGTTACATAATGCATTAAACATAGGTTAGCAATATTTGTAATATGGTCTATAGGAGTAACTAATTTTTTTCCTATATAATAGGTAATATCCTTTAAGGTTGAGACTAGAATATCATCCCATTGAGTGAGATTCAAAGGGCTACCACCATTGAATGGTGCAAAGTCTTACCTTCTAGGAATATCCATCCAAGGTAAGGGGTTTATAACAATGTTTAGATAAACTATACTGGCTTGAATAGTAGGGTTTTAGGAAAAAACAAGGGGAACAAGAGGGGTAGGTGTAGGTTTTGGCTAAGAGGTTTTCTTCTTCTTTGTTGGTTAGAAGGATAACTTAGAGAAATATGTCTCCTTCAATTTTATAGAGGATCTTGTGATAACTCTAGGGGGCATGAAAATTATGCAAATATAAAAATGAAACTTTGAAACTTAATACTATACTTAGATATACAAATTTAGGGGTCCCATTGGGCATGCCAGAACTATTAGCAGCTCTAAATTGCATCCTAGATGAAAGGAAAAATGTTTAAGTCCTACCTTCAAACCTAGACTAACATGGGAATGGTCTAAGGTCATGGGTTGCCTATATCTAAACCATAATTCTATGGTTTTTAATGAGGATATCTCTTCAAGTTTTACAATTTTAGACCTTTGCTTCTAAATCTAAGACTGGTTGGCTTGAAAAAAGGTAAGGAGTGTGCATAAAATGAAATATATTCTAAGTTGTGTTGATGCACCAAGAATTTATCAAACCCACTCATAAGCTTGGATTCTTTAACACACAAATGAACTATAAGAGAGATTGATGCAATGATTATTATGTTTACATGCAATAGTATTTCATATAGATGTCTATTTGATACACTTAGACTAAGGATTAATGAAAATAAGGTCTAGTTAAAGACACTTAAATTCAAATTTCCACTATATCTTTGAGATATCAATGCAGATACACACTATATGACCTACAAATAAAGTTCCTAGTACTTAGGTTGAGTTTGGACATACAAAAGGAAGATGAAATTCATAGTTTTATATTAAAAAAACAAAAAAAAAACTAAGTACAGATTATAGAAATGATTGCAAAATACTCTATTCACTACTATAAGAGGCATTGCATATAATTCTAGCAGAGTCTAGTTGTACTAGAATGAAGGATGCAAAATAATAGCTCAAAGGCTATACTTATAGCTAAAGAGAAACACAAGAGGGGGAGTTTTGGAACTTAAAGAGGGAATCAAACAAATTCAAATCCATTTGAAAAGATGTTATAATAACTACTGCCAATCTCGCTCAAGCCCCTCCTAATTGATCCATGTTACTCCAGTCTATTGCATTATTATAATATCTTCTCTATGATGCTCTATGGAAGCTGTAATCATCAAGATCAAGTTACTTTAATTTTGTCTTGATGTGAAACTACTCATGACTAGTTTGTTGATGCATGCCCAAGTGGGGAGAAATGTTAATTTCATGTAGCTGGCTTTGGCAATGGTAGTTAAAGTCTACATGTTTGTCTTCAAGTCCCCAATGGTACCATATAATCCCAAAATATCTAATATTAGCTCAAATTGAATCATGCTTGATCTCAAATACATCATTTTTACTTACCTTGGTTAAAAATAAACCATTTGACCTTTGTCTAAGTCATTTTGGGCTTTCCTTTACTCTGATTAGTCATCAAAAATTGACTCAAATATTTGACTCTGACCATTATATCTACTTGGGGTGAATAAACATGATCCATTGATCCTTTACCTAGACTCATGTGCTTGTGCCACTTATCCATCATGTCTTTAACCTTAGAATTCACTGACTCTTTGACATACTTACATGCCATTGATCTAGAATTTATAGTTGAATGTGCACCGTTAGTTCATGATGCTCAATTGAATGCCAACTGTTGATATAATGGGACCCATAATTTGAAATCTAATGACTAGTTCATGATCCAAAGATAGACATCCTCACTCTCATCAGATAATGTTCACATAACCATCATTGATGGTTGTGTGACCATAAATTTTATCTCAATAGGATTTATCCTACTCTATCTTTAAATTTTACATCCCACTGATCATCATTCAACATTGCATAGATCATGAATGATGCCCCATAAATAGTCAAAGTTAAACATAGATATATTTTTTCCCAATCTCTATTTTTACATTTATGTGAACATATTTGGATTTTAAAGTCTAAATGGATATTTTGGGGTCTTAAACTTGACATTTTCACAACCATCTTGGATCACAAACTCTATGGGTTATTTCTTTCAAACCTCTTGCTAGATAATTCCTTCAGGATATGTGTGGAACACTTTTCCTGAAGTAATTTTTTTGCCTTTTACTTTCCTTGATTAATTATTGTAGAAACAATGTCTAAAATAATTCATGTCTTAGTCCTTTGACCTTTGAAAATGCCCTTCAGAACTTTGACCTGGTCATCCTCACTATAGAAAGATCCTTTGGAGAAAATGTAGAGGACACTTTGCCTGAGAAAAAGACCCTTTGGGAAAAGTGTTTGGGATACTTTACCCAATAAAAATACCCTTTGGTAAAAGTGTTTGATACACTTTTCTCAAGAAAAAGACCATTTTGGAAAAGTTATTCGGATACTTTGCCTGAAAAGGTACCCCTTAATATTTTTTCAAAGGACTAACTTCTCATAAAAATACCCTTCAAAACTTTGCCTTGGTGATTTTCCTAAAATAAAATATCCTTTAGAATAATTGAAATGAACCTTTTGGAAAATAAAATAACCCTTCAAAAAAAGTGTAACAGAGCACTTTCCTATAGAATTTCCCTTTGGAACCTTGATGTGGACCATTTTCTTAAAAAACTTTCCCTTTAGGGAAACTCTTTGGGGCACTTGCTTGAAAAATATATCTTTTAAGGAAATCATTTGGGACATTTTACTTGGAAAAGTGCCCTTTAGGATTTCTTTTTTGGGTCAACTCCTCTAAAATATATCCTTTATAACTTTTGTTAAGGACCCTTTTCAAAGAATGACCTTTCAGGGAAATTGTTTCAAACAAAATGTTTGAAATAATTCCTGAGACTTGAATTAAAAGTCCAAAACATGACTCCCAAAAGAATTATGACACTTAGCCAAATAAAGTGGGATAAAACTCCCAAAAGAATTAGGCCTTGTACATTTATTATAGGATTTATGCATAATACTTCTTCTAAAGGAATTCTGAATACCACACTTGGCCAAAATTTGAAAAAGTGATATAACATAGGCTTCTTTTCTATACCTATTTCTACAATTATTCAGCACCATAAAAACCTGCCTAGATCCCTTCACTTGTAACGTTGATCCTACTTTAATGTCACCTGATCCATTCATCAACTATGACCCTACTCATCTATTCAAACCAGGTAGAATCTTGGTATGTGGGCCAAAATGGCTAATAAAATCTCAACATCAATCTTTGGGTATGGAAGTCTAGACACCATCAACGTAGATGTGGAAACTTCCATCCCATAACTAGACACCTTAGATTCCCTAGACACAATATGAAACTTGGGCACCATCACTTCCTTAATATCAATATGGTAGGTATGATGGCCTATAATAATAAGGGTGTAATTTTCAATATTCCTCTAAGATCTTTGGTCTACCATAATCAAATTCTTTGGGATTCAAGGAAAATAGGGGAGGATATAGATTGGTAAAGGAGGACATCTAAGCAACTCGTAAGGAGTTAGAGGAAATAACTCCTAGAAAAATACCATTTAGTGATACTTATGTGGATAATTTAATCATATATAAATAAATTCTCTCATGAACCCTCAATGATAGTCCTATTATGCATATTATAGGGTCTTCAACCAACATGACACAGAGGTTTTTCTAGTTTTGGAGAAATAATACATGATGAAGAAGTAGTAAGGAATGTGAATATGGTTTAACACACAACCCTAAGAGGATATTATTTTTAAATATATTACACACTAAAAACATGCAAAATAAATAATACCACCTTTGAATATTCTAAGAGATCATGGGATGAGGAAAGCTTGACTAGATAAGTATCTTGAACAAACCATTGAGAAAGGATTAATGCTTGAAGTTAAATAGATTTTGAAGACAATCTAACAATAAGAGACTATTAAATATGATGTTTCAACTATTGATGCATATAAATATGGATATATAATACACATTTTAGGACAATATGGTGTTTTCACTACCCTGATAGACCTCATAAAGTTATTTATCACACTACATAATGAAGACATTTCACTGAAGATCACCAACCTACTCCATAAGCTACTAGAATGTACACAAAAAGGCCAAAAATGGACTAATATAATGATCCAATATGTTAAAACTAAAATACCATGGGATGTTGATTCTGTGATGGATATTGAGTTAGTAGGGTGTGAAATACCTAATGTAATTTTTGATTTTGGGAGCACCCTCAACATGATCTTGAGATCAATGTGGGTTACTATTGGGAAAATTGTACTAAAATATATTTCTATCACTCTTGGACTTGTGGATTATGGATGATTCAAAATTATAGGTCACTTGAAGGATATGGAAATAAAGGTCACAAAGTTCAGTCTATGTAGTGAATTTGAAGTCATAGATATGAAGATGGATAAGACTCACTACCCTACACTAACTAGTAAAAAGTAGGCATATGATGTTCATATAGCCATCAACATAGTCATGAATTAATTAAAATCTCATCAGGGAGATAAAACCATAGTAATGTACCTAAATAAATGTGGATAGATACCATATTTCATGCCCAAAGATCCTACTTCACCATATGTTTATGGAGAAACTAGTTAGATGAAAGTGAATTCATAAGATAAACAACAAACTCTATGAGCTACTAAATGTGGCTTTATTTATGATAGTTCCATCCTAGTGATACAATCTCTATGTAAGGAAAATTTACTTTTAAAACCTACATTAAATCATATAAGGATCCCACAACTAGAAATGGAGGATATGCGATCACTATCTATAAGGTCACTAACTTGGTTTAAAATAGATTGTCTACTATAGTAGTCATAGAGATAAATATTAAATATATCCAAATCCAAAGGGCATCCTACCATGGGATATAGCTTCTTAAGTGAGTGGGTATTATGATAAACACATTCTCAATAGGGTCAAGGGAGAACATGAGATGCATCCTCTAGAGATGGTATTTATGATGGAATGCCATATACCTCATTATTTTCTACTAAAATTGTCAGCTAGTTTATTCTATGATTTTAGTAGCATGTACCAGATATTGAATAGAGGGTGAGTGCTCTCAATTATGCACTAAAGGGGATTCCTAAGAACTAGTGGTTCATCCACCATGATGAGTAGATAAATTGGGATGAATCATGTGAAATAATTTTAGCTAGATTCTAGTTACTAGAGGTCATTAAAAATGTCTAATGTTCAAATAAGGAGACTGTCTAAAACTTCATATATATTTATGCATTGAATCCTTGATTTTAGAAGATATGGCTCTAAATTATGGGTTACATGTTTTCAAATATACACTAGATATTTTTCTAATTGCCTGGTATATACATTAGGAGCATAGGTGAGAGATGAATCATTAGGTTTAGGTATAAAGTGACTTCATCTAGACATTCATCTTTAAGGAGGATACCTTGTTGATGTACAAGGAATTAAAAAAAATAAAAACCTTTCTATGCCATGGGCAGGTTGAATATTTATATAGTAGAGTTGAATCATCTTCACAAGAAAGTATAACCTATAATTTGAACAATGCCTTATAGATATACAAAGTAGAAAAGGGGAAGGAACAAGTATTAGTTTAGATATGCCATAGGATACAAGATTAAGATTAGTGTACATATAATGTAGATGAAAATGAGGATATGGATTTAGATAATTTATTTGTACTAGAAATATAAGTTGAACCACTTCTAGCACCAGTCATAGAGTAGTCAAAAGAAGAAAATATATGACACCTAAATTTTCTAGAAAAAATCTCAATGAATACCAAGTGACTCAATTCCTAAGGAATAACATAATATATACCACAAAACCCCAAAGGAATATGTGGGAAACATTGAAACAAAGTCCATCGCTAAGTTGGCATATATTGGAGACTATTTGACCGAATAGGACATGTCATAAGTGATGTAGCTCTTAAGGGATTACTAGGATGTATTCTCTAAATAATTCATAGAGTTTAAGGGTGTGGATCCATCCTTAGGAAAAATTTACATTTAATTAAAGGAGTGCCCATACCTAATTAATAAAATACCCTATTTCTTGGACCCAAATATGAAACTTAAAGTGAAATAAAAATTAAATCACATGAATGAGGCTAGTATCATATTCCATATAGAGAAAGATAACTTGGTTAGCCCCATGGTCATACAACCAAAGAGATTGGGGAGATTTGAGACTGTGGTGACTATCACATTTTTAATGAGGCATGTGTGAATGATCTATTTCCTATCCCATTCATTGATGAAATTTTAGAAGTAGTCATAGGTCATGAAGTATATTCATTCATAGATGTCTTTAATGGATATCATTAGATCCCTATAATAAAGAAAAATAAATCCAATAATACTTTCAAAATATAATGGTGTTCCTTTGTATATAAATTAATTATGGGAATTCCACCACCTAAAATTTCAATAGAGGTGCAATCTTTTTTAAGACATACATGTTAAGGGGTATGCAATTATATTTATCCCTTTATAAAATTTAATGCAGAGAGGAACACAGTTCATATGGATGGGGGAATGCCAAGTGGAATTTATTAATTTAAAATATAGATTATTGACTACACTAATTTTTATCTTTCTAGATTAGAAAAGGTCTTTCCATATGCATGTGGATGCATTCAAACTCATAGTCAGAGATGTGTTAGCACAACCAAGAGAAGGAAGATTGGATGATCCAATACATTTTGAAATAATAAAATTATTTATTACAAAAAATAATTATACTACCACCAAGAAATAATCCTTGGAAATAGTGTTTTAACTTCAAAAGTTCTACCATTATCTATTGGCAACACATTTTGAGCTATTTACTAATCGCCAAGTCATTTGATACCTTGTTAACAAAACTTTACTAGGAGGACACATATCATGGTGGATAATGATCTTCCAAGAATTCTAGTTTAGAATAATTGGGTAGGAAGAATTTAGGCCTAGACCATTTTAGTTGACTCCAAAATGGTGAAGAATTAGAAGTCTAGGATGAGTCTCTAGATGCACATTTATTTTGTGTGTCTATTATTCATGAATAATTGGAGGAAATCACATAGTTTTTAGAATAAAAGACATTCCCAAAGCACTATATATAAAATTATAAAAATAATTTCATTACCAAGGACCTTCCATATAGTATTATTGATGGATTTATTTACTATATATGCAAGGATGAGGTGTTATACAGAGTCACACTAGAGTAGGAGTGGCCTCAAATACTATAAGAGGCACATAAAGGGATAGATGTAGGTCACTTCATAGGATGATAATACAATAAAAATTTACTAGAGTGGTTTATGATGGCCCTACTTATTTTAGGATGCTCACCAAGTTGCACAACAGTGTAATGCGTGTCAACATATGAGTAAGACAAATTAGAGAGATGAAATTCCTCTACAACTTATGTTCACACAAAAACATTTTGAATAGTGGGGAATCAATTTTATTTGGACTGTTAATTTTTATAGTAAACTGAGCCATGTGAGGTACATAATCACTATGACTAACTATTTTACCAAAAGAGTAGAATCTATTATGACAACTAGCTATAGTGCAAAGGACACAATGAAGTTACTTAATGAGAACATCATTATTATATTTGGCTGATCTATTAAATTGGTAAGTAATAAAGGTACACATTTTATGAATAAAATGATAATGAATCTCATAGATGACTTCTTAATATTGCACCACAAAAGTATAACTTATCATCCCTAAGGAAATGGCCAAGTTGAGGCTATGAATAAATTGACAAGATGCTCACTAAGGTATGTGATATTCATTGAGATGATTAGGAAGATATAATTCATGTAGTTATATGTGAATATCACACACACTAAAAATGTGTGACAATTTCCACCCCCTTCCAGTTGGTGTATGGTTTAGAAGCAGTCATGCCCATGGAGTATATAGTACCTAGTCTGTGAATCATAGTCATTATGCACATGGGTCATCAAGAATACTTAACAAGTAGGATACTAGACATAAATAAAATAGACAAAGATAAAATCAGGATATATTGGACATAAGATATGCATAAATGTAGATATAAATCTTGTCATGATAATAACCTATGCATGAAAGAGTTTCATGTGGATTAGCTAGTTTTGCTTTATGATAGTTAGTTTAGAGCCTTTCTAGGTAAGCTCCAAATTAGATGGAAAGGAACATATGTCATCCATGTAATGCATCCATGAAAAATGGTCTTAAGGGATTTACAAGGAACTATTTGATCTATAAGGGTTAATAGAAGTAGGATTAAATGCTACCACTAGTAAGTTATGTACATAGATTTTAACAGGTGTTAGATCGCACCATTTAAATTAGGATTCCTTTTCAATTATGCTGTTTGGGTTCAGATTATTTCTTTGGATCTATGTGTATAGATCATAAGTATGCCTATTAGTTTTGTAAATTAGAACAAAATATAGTATAATAGAGAGTTTCATTAATAGATAAGTGTATTAACCAAGAGAACCATCATGTCAAAGTAGACCACATGTATCAAAAATTAAGTTTGGGAAAGACACAAGAAAAAAAATCCTAATAAGATAATAGTTAATGATTATTTAGGGTTGATTAATGATAAAGGAAAGGGGAGGGGTCAACATAAGGGAAATAATAATAATTTACAATAGGTGGATGGTAAGGAGGCCAATCACATCACTTATTTAGCTTATTAGAAAAGGATGTCATCTCAACAAAAAACATGCCAACTTATAAAAATGTGAACCTGATCACTAAATAATATTAAGAGTGATATTATGGGATCTCAAGGCACATTCAAAACATCAAGATATGCAAGGGTGTGTATAAATCTATAAATAGATCTTATAGCTAACCATGTGACCATTTTACACTTTGATGATCATTAATATTGAGATTTTGATATATTGAGTCTTTGATATTGAGCTTGTGAGCATTGAGCCTTTAATATTGAACCTATGAACATTGAGATTGAAAATAATAAGAGCCTATAAAATCTTCATAGACATTTAAAATAAGGGAATAGGTATATATGATGGCTACATACAAACATTCTCAGTTGAAAAAAGGACTTACCATAGCACAACTAGAAGACATAAGGATTGGAGTAGACTATACAAAATAAGGTTTACAAAAATGGATGCATATAATTCCACCAAACTCATAAACCAATACATGTCTATCCAAGAATATGTTCAAGGTACAAAACCTTTATTGGTAGCATAAGTACACAGACTCCACAACATAAATGTCAAACACCTGATTTTATTACCCACATTTAGTCAATTAGAAGGCATAATGGAGCTAATACTAGGCATATTTAATGAAATACATAATTATCTTTTCTTTGACATCACCATATATGCAAAGAAAGATACCATGGTGTGAGAAATAGGAATAGTGTTAAAAGGAAGACCTTTGAGCCCATACAAGTCCAAAGTCCCACCTATTCTACTAAAAAATTTGAGATACCTATACCAGAGGCCATCGATGGACCCCATTGGATGATATCCAAGATGAGATAGTTTGCATTATCATATAATTCATTACCATAAGATTATAAAAGATGATTAAGGCCACTAAGGAGGAAAAAAAAGGTGTCATTGATATCTCCCATCACATGATCAACAAAAATGAATAACTCAATTGGTCAAAGTTCATAGTGTCAAAATACATCAATAACATTGAAAAATTAATGGCATCTATGAAGCAAAACTTTCAATACCAATTCTTGGGTCTATTTCTATTGTTTATGCATTGTAAGTCTTTAGAGGGAATAATGCATCTTGATGTCAACTATTGGCATGATGTAGAGTTCAATAACCTCATATGTAAGTAGGATTAGAGCACATACTTTTCACATTAATGATTATTCAATGCCTAATGGGGTAAATTGGTGGAAATTATTATCAATAACCCTTGCATCCCTCCTAATGTGATGCAATATTTAGGATAACATGTAGTGGTGACCAAAATACTTCAAAGTACGGCCATCAAAATTCATGAACTACCTAAGGCACTTGGTGTGCCTTTACCTTTGATGGACCCCATTGGATGATATCCAAGATGAGATAGTTTTCATTATCATAGAATTCATTACCATAAGATTATAAAATATTATTAAGGCCACTAAGGAGGCAAAAAAAGGTGTCATTGATATCTCCCATCACATGATCAACATAAATGAATAACTCAATTGGTGAAAGTTCATAGTGTCAAAATACATCAATAACATTGAAACATTAATGGCATCTATGAAGCAAAACTTTCAATACCAATTCTTGGGTCTATTTCTATTATTTATGCATTGTAAGTCTTTAGAGGGAATAATGCATCCTGATGTTAACTATTGGCCTGATGTAGAGTTCAATAACCTCATATGTAAGTAGGATTAGAGCAAATACTTTTCACATTAAAGATTATTCAATGCCTAATGGGGTAAATTGGTGGAACTTATTATCAATAACCCTTGCATCCCTCCTAATGTGATGCAATATTTAGGATAGCATGTAGTGGTGACTAAACTACTTCAAAGTACGGCCATCAAAATTCATGAACTCCCTAAGGCACTTGGTGTGCCTTTACCTTTGATGGACCCCATTGGATGATATCCAAGATGAGATAGTTTTCATTATCATATAATTCATTACCATAAGACTATAAAAGATGATTAAGGCCACTAAGGAGGAAAAAAAGGTGTCATTGATATCTCCCATCACATGATCAACAAAAATGAATAACTTAATTGGTCAAAGTTCCTAGTGTCAAAATACATCAATAACATTGAAAAAGTAATGGAATATATGAAGCAAAACTTTCAATACCAATTCTTGGGTCTATTTCTATTATTTATGCATTTTAAGTATTTAGAGGGAATAATGCATCCTGATGTCAACTATTGGCCTGATGTAGAGTTACATAACCTCATACGTAAGTAGGATGAGAGAACATACTTTTTGCATTAATTATTATTCAATGCCTAATGGGGTCAATTGGTGAAACTTGTTATCAATAACCCTTGCATCCCTCCTAATGTGATGTAATATTTAGGATAGCATGTAGTGGTGACCAAACTACTTCAAAGTATGACCATCAAAATTTATGAACTCCCTAAGGCACTTAGTGTGCCTTTACCTTTATTTAATGACATGGACATCATGTAGGAGATTAAAAATCTAAATAAATTGGCCATAATAATATAGAATATAATACACCATTACAAGCAAGAGGTGTACCAAATGATGATGGTCAATATGGTTGATGACTTATACGAGAAGGAAGAGAATAATGAATACTTTTGGAAAGTGATTAACACTATATAACTATATAAAATGGCACCAAAACATCTATGGGTGGACTTACCTACTTGTCTCTCTTTGATTATTATGGACAAAGTTGGTGAAGAGGCCAAACTTAAAAAAAATCAAGTAGAGATTTCAATAGAAGTAGGATTTGGTAGTTTTTCACAACTACTACCCTTTGATCCTCTATCAAAAAGTCCTCAAGAAGCACTTACATGCAAGAAATATATTGTGTGACACTACAAGATAACTACAAAGGAATACGAGGATGAAACACAACGATAAATATCTATTTCAACTTCATCATCTACTCTAACCACACATGTCAAATACTAGCCTAAAGAAATGTTTCAATGGGTGAGACAAGTACTACTTCCCTTTGGTTAGAAGAAAGACCATGTTAAGAAGACCATTGTTTAGGTGACTATGATTTATTATTCACCATTGTAGTATGATGAACACATCACTAACATTAAGGAGGTGGATTGGAATGTATAGACATATGAGAAACAACAAGTATCATGTGAAGAGGTAGCAAGGGAAGCTCAAGGATGGGATTGATATGAATAAAAACATAGAAATAAGGTAGAGGCCAAGCTAAAAGTGAAAGAGGCAAAAAATAGAGGAGACATAGATATTACTGTGTAGAAGGAAAAAATAGAAAAAAAAGCAAGAATCCCAGAACTTATAAGTTAAAGTGGTAGAAGAAGAATTATAAAAACAAAAAACACACACCAAACAAGAGGAAAATACTAACAAGGAGAAACAGAGAAAACAAGAAGCTACAACCAAAGATAAGTAGGATGAGGAGATTAAGTAGAAGGATGAGACCACAACAAAAAGATAGGCCAAAGATAAAAGAACTAAATAAAAGATAAAATAACAACAACAAGAAGAAGAAGACCATGAGGTATCCTTGAACAAAAAAAAGGTTGGGGAAGCAAAGGAGGAAACTTTGTAAAAGGCTAAGGGTGCACAGGTCAAAGTAGAAGCTGAGGTCAAGTAAAAAGAGTACATAGAACAAGAAGAGGCCAAAAAAAAAGGTGTAGCATATTAAAACTAACATATAAAATGTGAAGGCAAAAAAAGATAAAGCCACCATAGTGAAAATAAAATATCTAAAGTTGTGAAGGATGAACAAGACCAAGGGGAGGATATGGGAACCCAAGTAGAAGTTGAACCACTGGGACTTCAGAGTCTCACAATTTTTGATGTCCCCATGATGAATAATCAACAAACCATATTATTTTTTCCACTTTTCCCAATACAATGCATCCTAGTGGGCGCCTCAATAATCACATTGGATTTAGTTCCACCTATAATTGAAGCATATTTGTATGTGTCATAACTCACTTAAAATAAATAGGTCAAAGGTGCATTTAAATTCTAAGAAGATATTAAACATATATCTACCTCTTTGGAAATAGGATCAAATAATTATGGAAATAAAACATTAAACTCTAACACTAGATGAGCACCATTAAAAATCTTATTGAGGATGCATGATTATCACTCTATAATCAAGTTATCAACACCAATCCACTTTCTACTCAGAAATTCCCTTTGCTAGTTTCATAGCTCACCAAGGACTCACAAACCATCCAACACCTACCTAATCTCAAACTACAAGGTCAAATTATCAAAGTCAAAATAGGAGTCCTATGCAAAATACTTGAAGCATACCCACTGGATATTGCAGTTGAACTAACACAAGCCATGTAGCTAGCTCAAAAAATGTTATACTAGAAGCCTTAGCTAGATAGGTTTGGAACATTCTATAACCTAAGTTTAATATCACTACCACTTCAAGTTTAATGTTGATCAACCAATATTCCACTTTTAAAGGTTTAGATACAATATTATAGGCCTATATTCAACCTTGAAATACTATCATGTAACAAGTATAAACCTAGCAAAACCAAATGCTATAGAATAATTCTGTAGGGGTTTAAACCCAATGCCACACCAAAAACATTATACACATCCATGTGGATATCACTACCAAGATAGATTCTGCTTGAGCTACCTTGCTCACTATAGAGGATGTGAACATTTAGAAACTCATGTATTCTCAATCTACTCTGCAAGAATTAATGTAAAGTACATATGAATTATTACTTACCTAGAAGTCTTATAAGACTAATTTAGCTAACCTAGATAGTTACATCAAACCCTTGGTAGATTTACCCTAATTCATTCTACCCAACCAATTATAACAATAGATTAAATAATAGAATAATTCCATAGATTTTATCATAGGGAGCCTCTTCAACATTACAAAATCCTTCCATCTCTTTCACACAATATATTCCTCCACCTTCTAGCTATTTTAAACATAGGTTGGATATGTTGAAATTTTTCTATAGGATGGATCACATTAAATCATAGAGCTAATTTTGTTAAAAACCTCTAAAAGTTAGCCACTTAGTTTCACTAGCCTATTGGAACCTGCAAGGGTAGTAGGATGGATTGATGCTTAGTTTAAAATTTGAGAGGGTTGTTAAGTAGTGTGCACAAGGTGAAAATTGGTAAATAAAACCTCAAGTGATCTATGATTCATCTGACTCCAAACTATCTTTTGTGCATTAGAACAACTACCTATACAATGTTGTCTTAGAATGAGACAATAATTTAAGTCTAGGAAAGTGTTAACAGGGGAATTCAAGAACCAAACCACTTAAATAAATGTATGTGACATGTGGACATGAACCATAATTTACTTTATGTTAATCATCTAGTCCAAATTTTTTGCGTGGTTATTCTATTTTGGTTTTGTCTTAAGCACATGGAGTTCTAAATAAACATAATACAAGTTGACATAATTTTACAATAAATATGGATTTTGAGGTTAGAATGATAACAAACTTAAGGGTATATATTTATTTTGGATGTAATGGAACATGTTTAGATGCTGCATAATAGTTATATATTATATTGCATAGTTTCCTCAATCATGTTAAAAGTCTTGTACTAGAGCTCCATGCTCAGATATATAAATATATATGATTAGTGTTCTAGTTGTTATAAATAATAATAATAGATATTCATTAGGGTGTTTTAATATGATTTACATATGTTTTATCTTGTGTTTTATAGAATTTTATGAAGAAGAATGTATTTTAGTTGAATTTATTTTGTTAAAAGTTATGTTTAGTGTATAATTAAATGTGATTGTTGTGCAAATACCTTTTCCTATGCTAAATACCAATGATATTTCATTTAAATGTTGTCAATATATATATATATATATATATATATATATATATATATATATATATATATATATATATATATTCCTATAATTTATTCCCCATATCATAGGGATATCCCTATAATTATCATTTTCTAGTGAAACCCCAATAACCTATGATAATAATAAAACCAATAGTTTTAGGATCAACTTGTTTATACAAAAAGGGTTCTATTATAGAAATAGGAGGATCTTGATATTTGGATGATTGGGTAGAACATTCTAGAAACAAAAAATATATTTCACTTGGCTTATGTTTGGGTATAGCAACTGATTGGTAACATGAATAGATTTTACAAAAGCCATGGAAAATCTATTTGCTAGTCTTCCTTACAAATGTGGTACTTAGGCGGTCTAAAGGATGTAAATAAAAAACTAAAACAACTACTTCAGGTGGTCTAAGACTAACAGGGACTCTGTTAAGACTCTTTTAAAACCTAAAATTGAAGTCTTTAAGTAGTTCAATATGTTCTTTTTTAATCACAACAAATTCTTTCAATAAAGCATGAGGGTCAATACCTAGACCAAACTAAAGCAAAAATAAGTGTTGAAAGTCATTATAGCTATTAATATAATTAGGTTTTAAACACAAAAACTAGTCAAATGATTCTTCTTCTAGAGTAAAATGAAACAAAATACATGTAACATGTCCAAATTGGACATTTAAAACATGCATAATAGACTTATAAGCCATAAGATGCTCATTAATAGTTATTATGCTTTTATTTTAAAATTAAATATAAAAGATAAATGGATTTCCATCTAGGAAGTCATGTTGAATGCCTAGGATATTTATGGCTGATTTGCCAAGATAAGACATGAAATTCAAGGAATTTAGAGATAGACTAAAAAAAGAAACAAAACCATGTATAACATTGCTATCTCTATTGGTTCCTTTTCCTCTATGTCTCAAAAATTAAAACATCTAGATATTGTGATCTTTGAAATGGGGTCTAAGTTAATTTAAAATAAATAATAATCAAAATTAAATAACTAAAAAGTAATAAAGTGACCTCTTTCTAGCACCAAAAATATTGGTCACTCCAGCTTGCCCTCTCAATAAATGGGCATTCTTAGAGGTATAAGGGGAGGCAAAATGTACATGGGATAAAATGTCCCCATCAATTTTAGGACTATGTTGGTCAGTCAAAAATATGAATGGTTCCTATATTTACTCTTAGATCAATAGCTACTACACCAAAGGTTCACCAGTATCTTGCTGATAGAATGCCTAATTCATATTGTCTACTTGATTCAAATGATAAAAAATTGAGTGTTATTTCACTGGAATTCATTTTAATATCTAAACTAAGGTCTAATATCATTAAAAAATATAAAAAAGAGTAGGGTAAGGTAGAACAGAGAGGGAATATTTGATATAAATGAGATTCTTGATGCTAAAGAGCTAAACTCTTGTCTGACCACATTTATACCATTGTGTACCTGGGATAAAAATTGCACAAACATGAGACACTCAGTGGGCAAGATTATAAGTACAAGTGTGAAATCCATTATAAATAAAAATACTATTAGTCTATATCTGTTGCACATAATGACTAAGAAAAGTATAAATAAAACATGAAAGGACTCAATAAACTTGTTATGATAGCTACTACACAACATAACTAAGAAAATCATATGTTAAAAAGCATATTAATAGTCATAGCATTGATAAAAAGTTAAATCAAATATTGGAGGCATTTCTAATGAATAAAACATAGAAAAATATGTAATCAACATTCTGAAAGTATCTTATTATAATCCATTTCTCTAGGAAAAAAATCAAAGTTATGTTAGGCTGTGGAGTTAAAAGCTTCACTGATGCAGACATGGAGGAGGTTGTTGAGAGGTTGTTGAGTTGTAAAGCAACCAGCATCGGTTTGATCAACCGACATCGGTCATATCCAGTGCAGAGTAAACTAACATCAGTCAGGGATCATCTGACGTCGGTCATCTCTAGCCAGACAAGGACCGATGTCGGTCACCTGTGTGGTTCCAGAACTGCTAGTTCACGAACAATTAGTTAACAAACAAGTTGTTTGCATGTTGAAGGCTAATTTTAGCCTTGGAGCTATAGATATAATTATTGTAATTAGATGTCTAATTATTGTTTGCATGAGATATATATAATAAACTCATGGGCTGTATTGTAAATTGTTCTAGTTTAGAGTTGAGCTTGGTTAGCTCCTTCTGAGAGTGAAGAGAGCAAGGGTAGCTCCTTTTAGTTCCACAGGGGTGCCGAGTGTGTATGATCAGGGTGGTCTACAGGTGTACAAGATCAAGGAGAATATCCACCAGGGTACTGGTTTGGAGAATCATAAAGACTTGGTGAGGCAAGGATAAGGGTTCTTCAGGGTGTAGAGAGATCTACATGGATAAGTAAGATCATTGATTTATAGGTGTGTGTGTGTGTGCAAGGTCTAAGGTGGATCTTTAGGATAGCAAGGTCATAGGTGACAGGCAACACAATAGGTAGCAAGATCAAGAGAGATCTACTTTGAGTACATTGAGTACTTGGAGTGTGTGGAGTACTCAGATTTGGAGTGTGTGGAGCACTTGTGTACTGACAGTGGTGATATTGACTGGTGGTATTAGCAGTAGTGATACTGACTGGTTGGATGTGAACACCAACTCTGTGTTTGAGTTGTGTGTTGGGACCGTAAGAGAGAGAGTAAGCTCTTGAAGATATTTACTGTTTATGCCCTAAAGGTGTGTAAGGTAGAAGACTATGGCATCTTCTTTGTTGTATTTCCTTCTAGAAGAGTATTAATACAATTGGGTATTGTCTCTCATATTCTGTGTTGTTTTCTGAATTCTAGTTACTTGTTACTTCTAGTTTAATTCTGCATGTTAAGTTGCTTGTACATGGTAATCAATGGTGCTTCCTAGATCCTAACAGTGGAGTCAGAGCATGTTTGTTGTTTTAGATTCCTGTCAAGTTAAACATGAGGAATGGTAGGTGTAATCTTGGCACAATTCTAGTAGTGTTTCAACATCTCAAACACTGATCCTAATAGATAATCAAAGCCCAAAAGTATGAGGTAATAATAGGTGTAATCCTGACATGATTTTAGTGGAATTTACAACAAAATTTTATTGACCTCTAACAATGTAAATCCAACCTCTTTAAATAAATAATTTATGAAGTTCATGGCATCATCTTCTAGTTCAGGCCACTAATGAGGTGGTTAAAAATATTTAGCGACGATTTGAAAATGTGGTTGAGATTCAAGATTACCTAACAAATTTGAAGGTGAGATCACTTCTATAGTTAAACCATGACTATTTAAGGCAAATATTTGTCTTTTAGCTCCTTTTTATATCATTTTATGGACCTCTGTAACTTGATCTTCTACTATTGATTTGAGCACACATACCATTTATAGATTTGATGACCTTAATAGCTATACATGCCATTCAATTTGGTTCTTGGGCCTTCCTAATGACTTGGCATGTCTACGTGGCTCATTGATATTTTTTTATTTTCTCAATTGATGTTCTTTCCATGCAATATTTTGTCACTTCCCTGCCTCTCTTTCCTTAATCTATTAGTAGGTCTTGCCATGTGTCTTTTCCTCACTTAGCTTTAGCTTATCTCAAGACTTAATATATCCCTTGACTGTGCTCTGGTGATGATGTAGTGGGAGGTTTCTATGTGGAAACATCATATTAACTTGAAACTTAGATGTATACCAAGATTGTATTGACTACTTTAGGGAAGTGGATCATTAGGATGATGCCACATGGCATAGTCCTACTAACCCATTTTGATGCTTGAATATGTATCACAAGTGCCTAGTGTGTTTAAGAAGACTTCTCATTTTATAATTCTAAGAATTTAGTGCATGAGTTATAGGTTGTGATAATCCTATTATCTATCGATGAAATAGAGGCAAAGCAAGTGGACTATTTCACAATATTTATAATGTTTTGTTGTTGGGAGCCACCATGGCCAAAAGTCAATCTATGAAAAATATGAAATATGATATGCCAATATTAATGAATTATGATCAATAATTAATCTAAATTATAACCTAAGATAGGTATTTACAATGAAAATTTAAGCTAGAGTGATGTGGTTAAAAAAGCAAAAGAAAAGGTAAGGCAAAGAAGAGATGTTGTTGATCTTCATTCCAAATATCATGACAAAGTTAAAATATCATATAGGCATGAACTTAACCAATGTGTGACTTGAATTAACATAAGATCAAATCCTATAAAACATATAAGGATGGTGTGAAATAATGCAAATAAGGTTCAAGTTCACTTTAAAGATTTACCCCTGCAAGCAAACGACATTATCCCAAATGCAAGTAGAGTAAGAAAATGAAATGAACCTAAAGACTTTCAATTAACCTAGAATTCACACAAGTTAATAGATCTGTATTTAAATCTACACATAAATAATCCATAAGAACCATTAAAATATATAAATTATAATAAACAAGTGAGAGAGAAACTAGGGCAATAAAAGACAAGCAAAATTTTGCACAAACTTTATAGAATTCCTTGCTTATATTCTACTCAAAAGTTACAAAATAGTTTTTGGCTAAAAAACTCCCTCTTCTTTACAATGGGAAATACCTAATTATATAGAAATTTTATGAGGTATGCCAATCAATCATGACAAATTACATTAATACATGTGTCTATGACAACTATCCTTTTTGTTACACTCTAAAACAAATGATCTTTTCTAATCTACTAACCTATAGGCAATGTGATTTACAAGCTACACATGCCTTTAATAAATAATATTCTTTTTTCAAAAGTAAATAAGCTCAATTACAAAAGAATATTCCTATCTTAACTAACTTAGAGACACTTGTGATATCACAACCTTTTATTTTCCATACAAGATCTTCATTTTGTAATGTTATTCATGATAAGCTATAGATCAATGATAGGTCTCATGAAAAACTCATTTTCTTGATCTTCAAGGTCCTTGAGTTCCCTCTCAGCTCTTTCCAAAGCTTCTTTGATGCCCTTAGCATTTCCTATATTTTATTTTGATGGCAAAAGTAGGCCTATGATCCTATTATTATCAGACCTTGTTTTTCACTATCCTTGATTTATTACTTGTATGAATTGAGTAGTTCTATGCTTGAATTCCTCGTTAATTATTAGGCCCAAAGGGATGAGTGTGGTAGGATCTTTGATAAATTTATCCATAATGTGGAACATTTTATCTTATTTCTATTTTAGGTCCTTATAAATGTCCTCCATCTGCTTCGACTAGCTACTCAAGGCCTTGATATTATTAATTAATATATCCATAGCCACATTAAGGTGGGCTAGGTTGATTGTCTTAAATTCATGGATTTAATTTTTAGTCAAGGCCTTGATCAAATCCTTCACTTGGTAGATCTAATCCTACCATTGGCTAACTTGGCTTGTATCCTTAATACTTTGCTTATTTATTGAATCCTACCTTGTTCTAACCAACTTTAAAGAATTGAATAAACTAGTCATGGTGTCTTCAAATTGCTTGAATTTCTCTTCTTGAATTGACAAGATGGATTGTTCTTTTAGGTTATTATTCTACTATAGGATGCCTTTGATCATTGATTGTAACTAATTTGTATGAGATTGAGCCATCTGAAGAACATTTTATTCAAATATTAGGTTTTTTCTAGGATCTTATCCTTCAACTAGAGTGAATCTAACAAAAGGTTCTACTTTCTAAAAAGTGAACTCTTCTCCACCAACCATGGTATTCTTCTTAGTTACTCTTTGAAAACTAGTTGTAGTTGGGTCAAATTTAATATCAAATAAATATTCTTTCTCCTTGAGATCTAGGATATCCATCTATGTTCCACTTGATTTACCTAGAGAAACCATTATTTTCTCTTCCTCCTATAATTCAACTATCCATGGCTTGAATTTATCATGCACTAAAATATTTATTGCTTTCACCTTTGCCCAAGGATGATGTGCACTTGGTACTTTCTATAGTTCCCATAAATGAACCATTCAGGAATGGTTGGAACTTGAATTAAGTTTTCCTCGTTGAAGATATTAACTTCACTCAAAGGATGAGTGAAGATCACCTTGGGATTCTTGCTCTTAACCAAGATAATGGCTAATTTAGCTTTTCTCTTGGGGGTGTCTATAAGAAATAGGTCTAACACTTCCTTCCCCTTTTATTATTTGGCTTCCTCCATTTCTTGATCCTTAGAGTCATAGGCTAATGATATATATTTTAGAGCATCTTCAATTATTTCACCAGGGTCTAGTGCTACCACATGGATTTCCTCCACTGGCGATCCCTATTCCTTTGCTTGAGTTGAAGAAGATGCAATTTCATTGAGCCTTCTCTCCTTTGGCATTTGCTCAATTTGTACCTCAAGTCTAGATTCTATCTATAAATAGGTTGGTAGAGGTCTATAAAGTGTACCACTAAGAAAATGGTACTGTCTTAGCCCCAATTTCTACTTATCATCATCCCTTTTCTGCTCCTTCTGCATTCTAGACTTTGGAGTGATGTGATTTTTTAATGTAAGGGTGACCTCATAAAATGAAGATGCCTTTGTATATATGGGGTAAAAATCATTAGTTGATGATCATAGGGTACATTAATACCCTTAGATTTCAAGTGTTATTTGACCCTTCCATGAGGATCCCACTACCTTAAATCATCCATTTAGAGAATGAAGGAGGTCCTATGTTTAGAAAAAGGATCAATGTTGTCCCATTGTGTAAAAATAGTCCTTCCAATGGTTAAGGGGAGGCTATGAAGTAGTCCATTCATCTTGGTTTTTCATAAACCATATATCTAATTTCATAATTGGTAAGCTAACTCTAGCTCAGTTAACTTGATTGGCACATGGACTAGTAATTTGAGGGGTGTGCATTATGTTCCCTTAATCTTGATGATTATGTAATCTGGATATAACCAGATGTCTCCCATGGCCTCAATTAATTTTTTGATCAAGGGGTGACCCTATACATTAGATTATTAGTTATGGCCTTTGTTAAGGCTAGATAAACATAGTCAAATATGAATTAGATATGGTCCCTGTATTTGAATATGTGTAATTTTGAATAATATTGGGAAACTATTTATCTTATCAGGTGACCATTCTCTAAGGTTGGTGATCTTTATTGTGGAAAGTAAGGAATATAGGAGGTATGACATCATGAAGAATTGGTTCTTAGTGTTTTTCTTAACTTTAAAGGTCGTCCTGCTCAAATAAGTGCTAACCACTTCACCAAGGGGAGGGGTGAGTTATTTCTCAAACATAAAGTAGACTAAAGGCACCCAGATTTTATCCACATAAGCAGTGGTTGAATTTACACATAACTTATTCATCATATTCATGACCATTCTTATCCTCAGTCTAAATTAAGCAATGGGGATATTTTCATTGAAGTCTAAAAATCCCTAATTCCCAAAATATATCTATAGGGTAAGGATGTTATTTAAATCATTGTTCTTTGCCCAATCATTGATAGTGGTTTGGGTAACTTGGGACTTAGGTAGCTTGTAATAATTTTTAAATTCTATACAAGAGATATAAGAAATCTTCCTAAAACTACCCTCATGAATAATCATGTCTTTGTCTATTTTTCCATGATTAAAGATAAGAGAGAGAATATATATACAATGTAGTACCTTAGGTTTTGTTACAACATAGTCGAGACCTATCATCTGAATAGTGACTATGTCATAATAGAGTGTTCTTGCTAACACATTCTTCTCCTCTTCTCTTGTGATGGGCTACTAGTTCTCAATGGTTTAAAATAATCTCAACCAATTTTTTCCCTTAGTATTTAAAGCTATGGTGTTGAATTATGTGTCCTTGAAGACTCTTCTTTCTGTATATAAGGTCAAATAGAGTTCAAAATCTTCTCTAGAGACACTTTTTCATTCTGTCATGGCTGTAAGTTCTCTAAATTATTTGATAGTGGTACATAATTCAACTCTAGATCAAATTATTCCATCATAAAGTACAATCCAATTTTCCTTATCTTGATTATGATGATCATAGGGTTGAACTAGGGATTTTAAATGTGATAGTGTCTATCTAAAGGTTTTATAATGGTTTAATGGTTTTATCTATTTGAACTTATGTGAGATTCATGACTTAGATTACTCTTATATCTTTGTATTTATACCTTTGCAGTACTTGGGTTCATGAAATATTTGTCTTGGCTTATTAAGATTATGCAGCTTCGATGTGGCACCACCATAGCATTTTTATGGCACCTTGCTCATTAATATTTAACAAGTGACCATTTTCCTTTAAAAATTCCACCTTAATTTTACACCATTAGATTTATTTACATGGATAAACATGGTTCATTGATCTTTATTTGATAACTTGAATGCTATTAGCTTCTCACTACATTCCCTATGGTTATGACACTTGCCACTTCTACATTCAGCCTAAATTTTCAACATTTGTTATGCATCATTGATCTCAATTGAAAAAAATAATTTTACTCTTTTGATCTCAATCTACCTAATTGTGACTCTTGTTTTTCAAATCATTGATAAGAATGTGTAAGTTATATCACATACCATCGATATCTGAGAGATGCTCAAGATTTAATTCATAGCCTATAGGTATGCTACAAGTCATTTATGTATTTTTTCTTGAATTTTCAATGTTTGATAGTGTTGTTTGATCATCTTCATATGAGTAAACACAAATCATTGGATCTTGATCCACAAGGTTGAACACCATTGATTGCTCAATATTTTTTGGTTGTGAGTGTGAAACTTGTCACTTTCTCACTTATCCTGAGGCTTCATTAAAGTTTTGACTTATCTTGCATCATCGATCAGAATATGTATGCTTGGCCACATACTATTGATCTTTGGGTACATGTTTGGAATTTAACCTTGGGGCCATAACTTGACTTTTTAACTATGATCGTGTACCATTAGATTGATTTTCCTAAGTGAATGCGTATCATTGATCCTATAAATAAAAATAATGTTTAAGTTAGTGCTCAAAGAACATAAAATTTAAGCTAAACTCTTAGACTAATGTTTTCATTCATATCAATAAATATGAATAAAGATTTAGGCTAAAGTCTTAGTCTAAGTTTTAAAACATGCTAAAGGGGACTCCACGAAATAGAATGCCTAGCCTAAAGTATTAGACTAAGGTTTGTATTAATAAATATGATAAAACTTAGGGTAGGACTTTAGGATAATATTTATAATAAAGGGACCATGTTCTATTTATACCATGACAATAATAAAATAGACTAGGAGGTCATGGGACATAGAGGAACCAAGCATAATATTTTTAGGTTAAAGTTTGGTTGTGTTGAAAAATATGACTAAACCTTAGGATAAAAAATGAATTAAGTCCATGGCATAATTGAAATGTTCCCAAAAAATTTGAATTCAATTCAAAGGGCATGAGCTAGGGTAATTGGAGTTAGGTTTTAAGCTGATCAAACATGAATTTAGCTTGATTTAAATAAAACAAATGCTATTAAAAGATAAAATAATTATTAAATCATAGAACCCAAACATTGCTCATTCTAAATGTATTCCATTGGAGTTGTGACCTAAAATATAAAGATAAAATGTTAAAAACTTCAAAATCATGAAAAAATATGCCAACTAACTTAGGTGTGAATGATCTTTAAATAAAGATATAGTGAAAACCTTATGGCACTACTCTAAATAGATGAATTTTTAAATTTAGGTTACAAATTTACACTTTTTAACACAAGGGTCCCCATGTTTTAGAAATGGGGGTATATTGACCTCAATAAATGGAAACTTCTAGGGGAAACATAGTAATATGTTAGAATTTAGAGACTCTTGTTTAGACTAATATTTAAGCTAGTTGTACCATGTGATTGGGTATCATGATTAAGATCTCTTCATGGTTAGATCAAATATTGAAAATGTAGGATTAGGATAAAAAATCAATATGTATCCATGCTATGTATGTGATTTGATTCCACCTACTCATAATCACATGATTTAGAGAAAAATTTCCAAGTTCATAACTTTAATCATTAACACTAGAAGCATGTTTGTATATTCATTAAGAACCATGTTTTAGCTTAATGAAGGCTTGGGATTTGCTCTGCTATCATCTAGGAATATATAACCCTGATAAAAATGCCTTTATATCTACTCAAGGCCTTGATCCACTACCAGTTGAGCATCCATAGCCCTGGTGGAGATTGTCAGAATCACCTTTGCTTATAAAGCTCTTGAATTTTGCAATAAGGTTCTTATTAATATTATATTTTCAAGTCAATTTAACTTTCTCATAAAGTTTAGGAAATAGGTTAGCGATGTTGAGGGATTTGGTCGAGTTCTTGGTCTTCAGATAATCATTCTTCGATATAAACTTTGTCCTAGACAATTGATGTTTTTTATGTGCAAGCATGACTGTATTTTAATGATTTAGTCTTTCACCCTATATGTGCAATCCTTCTTAGAACCAAACTCAGATCACAGCAAAGTTTATAATCTTAGGGAGTGATTAATCTATTCATTATTCTATACTATTTTCTCTAAAATATAACATTAAGCTCATATTTTAATAACTCATGATCCACCAATGCTAAGAGAACATACATGCATTCCTAAACTATGAGGTTTATTTGAAAAATCATATGAATTTTAAGCTAAGGGATTATCCAATAGGACTTATTGGGAGCAAGGAACAAAGTAGATAAAGCAAACACACAAAAAAAAAAGTAGAAAAATAGAAAATAAGGAATTAAATAAATAAATATATACAAACATAAGTACAAATAAGGGATAAGAAGGAAATAATAGAAAGAAACTAGTCTAGCCTACCTACACTAAATATAACTAGTCTTACAGTGATTCCATAAAGACTCTAGGTGGGAATACAGATAAGTAGTGCTTGAGGTATTTCCCATTGGTGGGTAGTGTGAACTCTAGCCCCTATAAGTCTTTCAGCTTGAAGATGTTGTCTCCAAGTATCTCAACTATCTGGTAGGACCTATCCACAAAGATGTGAACTTTCCATGTTTACCCTTAGGCTCAAATGCCTTGTCCCAAATAATAACTAAGTATCCTTGCTTAAACACCTTTATTTTGGAATGTTTATCAAACCACCTCTTGACTATAGTTTGGTGTCTACTAAAATTGGCAAAATCCTCTTCTCTTGCACCTTCCATCTATATGATATCCAACAACCTTGAACTTTTAAATTATTGGTCCTCCTCCATGTACTCTTGCATGAACCTGTATGTCGATAGCTTGAGGGTGATGGGGAAGATGGGTTTTTAACCATAAACTAAAAAGAATGGTGATGCTTTGAGAGCTTTTTTGATTATAGTTTTATCTACCCAAAGGGCATACTTAAGAAGCTTATGCCATGTTCTAGGTTTATCAGTTATAGACTTATTTATAGCCTTCATCAAGTTCTTATTTATTAATTCAAATACTCCATTACCTTGAGGATAATGGTTTTACGATAAATTTAGGATTATGTTATTATCATATCCCCATTTTGTCATCTCTATGGATATAAAAGTGGACCCATTATCAAAAACTAGATATATAGGTGTCCCAAACTTGGTGCATATATTTTATTCTAAAAACTTGATTACCTCTTTAGTCCTGCACTATATAGTTTCCACTACTTCAGTCCATCTTGTGTATTATTCAATAGTAGTAATAACTTACTTATGAACATCAAAGGAATTAGGGTGAATAACCCCTAAAAAATCCAACCCCCATTGGGAAAAAGGTTTATCAATCATTACTTATCTTAGTGACATGGCTACCTTAGGCTCTTTGATGTTGAAGACTTGACATGGGTGGCACTCTTTCACATGTTTGTGAGCATCCTTAAAGATTATAGGCCAATAATCACTAACCCTTAATATTTATCATGTTTTTGTCCTTAAAAATGGATTTCCACTCTTAGTTTTTCATGGAAGGTTCTCATGATCTCAGGTACTTCACTCTTGGAGACACATCTCAAGTAAATGCCTTCAAAGTTATATCTATACAACACTCCATCTTTGATCATAAAATGAGCTACCACGAGCCTTATATCTCTCCTTTATTCTTTAATTAAACCTAAAAGATAATAAACGTTGATTATTAAGTGGAAAATGGGATCATACCAATCATTAAGTCTAAAAATTTATTTCTCTATCTGCATAACACTTAGCTTGGGGTTGGTATTGGAAATCAATTTAATTAAACCCTCACACCTTACCAATTTAGTATCATTCATCTCAATGTAATATTCTTAGATCATAGACATCCACTTACCTCTCTTTTATCCTAGTTCATTTTAACTTAGCATGAGATTAGTGGTAGGGCTCGATAAGATTGCATACACCTTATTCCTAAGAATATAGTGCCTAAAAATTATCACTACCTTGACCAAAGAACATGATTGTTTGTTAATCAAAGATTAGTTTAACTCAAAATTTTTAAGGTTAGTGTTAAAAAAATCTATTAGATTGTCACATCCATCTATCTTCTGAGTTAGAACTACACCTATTTTATGATATGAAGCAAACGAATAAAGATAAAAATATTTGGTGAAGTCTAGACTTATCAATACAGGGGCTTGTCCAATTTCCTCTTAAATGTTTTTTAAATATTTCTTTGTCTTTTCATTACAAGTGATCTTAGCCTCTTTCTTCAACATGTCATTCAAAGGTTTCACTATTTCTATAAAACTAAAAATAAACTTACAAAATTTATTTTACCAAATAATGACTTCAATTCCTTCATATTATTAGGGGGGTGTATATTAGATATTGTATTTAGTCTTTTAGGTTCTATAGATATTCCATCCTTAGTGACAGCATGCCCTAATACATTTCCCTCAATAACACAAAAAATACATTTCTTTAGGTTTAGAGAAATCCCATACCTTCTGCATCTTTCAAATACCTATTATAGGTGCATAATATGATCCTCCCTATTATAGAAAAGATAGTCAAATCCTCCATGTATATAATAATGCACTTACCTAAAATACCCTATAAATAATTATCCATATCCCTTTGGAAGATTTCACCTACATTTATCAATCCAAATGACATTATTTTTAAGGTAAAGGTGCCCCACTTTGTAGCAAATACAATTTTCATCCTATCTTCTTGATTCACTAGTACCTCGTTATATCCTAAAAACCATCAAGAAAGGACATCATGGTAGAAACAAAAACAATTTTTATTACTTAGTCAAGAGAAGGTAGGGGTAATTATATTTTTTAGATTCTCTATGTAGATTTCTAAAATCAATGCGTACTCTGATTTCACCATTTTAATTTTTGATTGGGACTAAATTAGAAACCCAAGCATAATGCCTAATTGGAAACACAATCTTGGCATCTAAGAGCTTATTGACCTCTTTGTATATTAGTGGTTCTAATACTGGGTTGATGGGCCTTTGATTTTGTCTAAAAGGTTTGTAATTTTCCTTTAAAAGTATGGTATGAGTTATGACCTTTGGATCAAAGATATTTAGGTCATCATATTACCATGCTAGGATGTATTTATATTTGGTTAGCATTTATTTGGCTCTTTTGGACTCAATGCTTGTATAGGCTATACCAATATTAACCAACTAAGGTTGACCTTGAAATCTAAGATCAATCACATTATAATCCTTCCCACTTACCTTAGGAATCTTTGTAGTCTCACCTAGTGTATTAGAGTCAAAACGTATCTCTAAGGCTATCATACCTTTGGGGATCTTATTGTCATTTAACTAAATGACCTTCTCATCAAGTTTGATTTCAATATTCTAATTGTTAAGGAGATTGGATTCATCAATAATGTGACCATCAAACACTCCTAAACTAGTCATGAAGTCTATAATCTATTGATCATCACTGAATAGCTATAAGTGGTTAACATTATATATCACTGAGGGACATGGGATTTATTCAATTACAAGGTTTTGTAACTTGTAATTTTGATTGGGCATAAGGTTAGCTATAACTAAATAAAGTTCATCAACATCCTTGTTTTCTTCCTTATGGATTGACAAAATGTTTAAAGCATCAAAAATTTAATTAAGTCCCACACTCTAAATTTATACTTCCTGAGATAGGATAACTTACATTGGTATTTACTCTTTACCTAGTTAACCACTAGTTCAAAATCACCAAAAAACTAATAGTTCCTTGGCCTCATGCTTGATTGCAAATTATAATCTAATAATAAGTACTTCATACTCAGCCAAATTATTGGTGCATGGGAACTAAAGTTTATAGGAGGCATTGTATTCTTTCCCAATGGGATTGATTAAAACCACTCCTACTCTAGAACCTAATTTTCATCTAGCACCATCAAAATAAAGATTTCATAATCAAGGCACAACATGAGAAGTTTTAGAGTGACATACCTTTATGGCATTAAGAGTGTAAACACCAAGATATAAGTTAACCTTGTTGACATTCTCATTGATTACATTATACTCAGTGACCATATGATTTATTTTAAACTTTATTTATATCTTGATTTGGTTAGGGACTCCCTTCCAAGGTAACCACATATGTGAAAAATTTGTTGAAATATAACCATTCAATCTCCTAGTCCAATCTCTACTCAATATCATCCCATAAGCATTAGGGATGTCCACCACTTGGATATCAATGAACTATTGGATTCTTGAATATGAGGCAATCTACATGTGAACATTCAGTAATTCACCAATCAATTTGACTCTTGATTTATCTAATTGAGTTACAACTCTATCAAATTTAATAGAAGTCAAACCTAATTATTCATAAATACCCTTAGGTATAATTTTTTTAAATACACTCTAACAAACAATTATGCATATTATTACCAAATATCCTAACTATAAGTAGGAAAGGAGGTACATCTACCTTACATCTGTGTATTACAACATTAGCATGTGCAAAATTTTGAGACTTACCAGGCTTATTATATAAAGATTCCAAAAATATATCCCTCTATTTAGTAATTTGTGTTGATTCATGTAAGTTAACATTAGCTTTGATCTTTTTCATGTCCTCTACTATGTTATACCTAATCTTATTGGAAGAATTAGATGTATCATCACTAGGTCTAGAAGTATTCCCTTAGGAGGTTTTGGATTGTTGTCCAAGGTAGTATCAGGAGGGGCCTCAAAGTTATTTGGAGGAGTTGAATTGGTTAGTGGATGATTTTGATCCATGTTTCTTAGAGGATAAGTCTTCTTCAAAAATTTCTAAAAATCATGAATCTCTTTAGGAATATCATTAGGGTCATTTTCCTCTTGGAAGTGGAACTCAAATTTCTCCACTATGAGAGTTAGATCAGATGATTGAGATGACCTTGAGGAATTAGATGTACCTGCATCACAACCCTTATTAGGGACAACTTTAAAAGTATTTAATTATTTTTAGAAGGCTTCAAAAGCATTACAAAATTCAACACAGTCTACTTCCCCATGCTTAGAAGTGCTAAGAACTCTATAATAGTTAGGTAAAGTAACATCAATAAGATTAATATTAGCTACATTCTTGCTATTAGATGTATCATTGTTCCTATTTTTGTGGCAACTATCATTGTAAAATATGTTAGTGGGTCTATTGAACCTTTGAAAGGAGAAATTCCTATGAGAGCTCCTCCAATATTTCTTGCTTGATTTTACAACTAAAGGAAGTTAGTGCTAATATTTTGAACCATTTTGAGGATAGAATCACTCTCATTCTTTGGTGCCTCAATGTTTTGATCTTGAATATTATCATTAGTTGTATTCATTAAGGATTTATAATCTTGTGGTTGAGGTCTATTAGTAGTATTATTTAGGAATCCTAGGTTTTGAGTAGGATGAGCATGTATCAAAGGTAATTGGTTTATGACTAGAAGTTGGTTTAGGGTAGATACATTTTGGTTGGCATTGGGAATAACATTTAGAATAGGTAAATCTAGATTGACATTATGAATGGAGTATGCCAATTGTCCTTGGGGTTACATCTAGTCATTAATGATCATAGCCTTAGCATAAGATAAAGATAATGTGTTCATGGGCTTAACATCTCTCTTTTTAAACACAAAAGCCATTGGATCCAAGTCATATTTATATATTTCCAAGGCTAAAGACTCATTGGGTCTGTAAAGAGTTATGGTCCTATTGAACATTTTCTAAAACCTAACATTGAAGGATTTTATGGGTTCATTTGCATCCCTTTTCACTATGGTGAATTGATGGTACAGGACACAAGGACTAATGATTTTACCAAATTGGTCAATGAAAATATTTTTAAAATCAACCCAACTAGTAATGTAATTTTTAGGGAGTTTAAGAAACCATTCATATGCAACATATTTAAAATTAACAGGAAATAGTCTATATGCTACATCTTCATGAGTAATATTAATGTATCTTTGAAACTATTAATGTGTTCTTTAGTAGTTATAATGTCACTAGGACTAAATATTGGAAAATAATTTTCAAGATTATGAGACTTTTAAAGTCTGTGCTTACTTTTGTCTCGCCTAGTTCTCTTATGAAATTATACTAAAAATAGAGGTTCTCTAGTTTTTGAGCATGACCTTGTCCCAATTCTTGGTAATTCTAGCTTGTGGGATTTTAATCCTATTTGAAATATGATGTGTTAGTTTTATCTTTGCAAGGAATAATGATAAGACTTACACATTAAGTAAATTTTTCAAATATTTATATAAAAGATGACAAAAGACAACAATATTTAACTAATTTAGCTCAAAGATGTATCCAAATACACAAGTATGATTTATCTTTACATGTTTAAGCTCAAATAAACTCAAATTAGCAAAGGATCTACCAATGTTTGATAAAAAAACTATTACTAACCTCAAACCTAGTGAATTGACAAAGCTTAAGCCATCTTTACCCTAATTAATCATAGACCTTTAAAGAGCATGAATATTTGTATAAAGGAAGCATAAATATGGGTTTAAGACCATAAAGATAAATAATCTTTACACCTTTGAATAGAAAATGACATAATTGTGCAAATATTTCACCAATATTTGAACACAATTCACTATAGTGAGAAAAAATACTTCAAATCTACAAATATCTAATTGGCCTTCCTTTTAGTGCCATTAAAGCTCCCCTGTTGATGCCTAAATATGTATCATAGGTTCCCATAGTGTTCAAGACCACTTATCATTTTATAATTCTAAGAATTCAGCACATGAGTTACATGTTATGATAATCCTATTATCTATCAATGAAATAGAGGCAAAGTAAGTGAACTGTTTCATAATATTTATAATGTTTGGTGGTTGGAAGCCACCATGGCTAAAAGTGAGTCTATGAAAAATATGAAGTATGTTATTCTAAGAATAGTGAATTTTGATCAAGAACTAATCTAAAGTCTAACCTAAGATGGGTATTTATAATGAAAATTTAAGCTAGAGTGATCTGGTTTAAAAAAAGAAAAAGGAAAGATAAGGTAGAGAAGAGATGTTGTTGATCTTCATTCCAAATATCATGACAAAGTTCAAATATCATCCAAGCATGTACTTAACCAATGTGTGGCATGAATTAGCATAATATCAAATCCTATTAGACCTCAGACAAACATCTAATGATGGTGTGAAATAATGAAAATAAGAGTTAAGTTCACTTTAAATATTTACCCTTGAAAGCAAATGACATTAAGCCAAATGCAAGTAGAGTAAGCAAAAAAAATGAACCTAAAGAATTTTAATTAACCTAGCATTCACACAAGTTAATAGCTCTGCATTCAACTGTACACATCAAGAATATATAATAACCATTCAAATTTGGAAATAAAAATAAACAAGTGAGAGAGAAACCAGGATAATAGAATACATAAGCAAAATTTTGCACAAACTTTGTAGAATTCCTTGCTTATATTCTTCTCAAAAGATACAAAATAGTTTTTGGCTCAAAAACTCCCTCTTCTTTATAATGGAAAATACCTCTTTATATAAACCTTTTATGAGGTATGATGGTTAGCCATGATAAATTACATTTGTACATGTGTATAAGATAGTTGTGCTTTTTGTTACACTCTAGAATAAATGACCTTTTATAATTTACTAACCTATAGGCAATGTGATTTACAAGCTACACATGCCTTTACAAAAGAATATTCTTTTTTCAAAAGTAAACAAGCTCAATTACAAAAGAATATTCCTATCTTAATTAAATCAAAGACCCTTGTGCTATTGTAACCTTTTATTTTCCCTACATGATCTTCATTCTATAATTTTATTCATTGATAATCTAGAGATCAATGATAGGTATCATGAACAACTCCTTTTCTTGATCTTCAAGGCCCTTTAAATCTCTCTTAGATCTTTCCAAATCTTGTTTGATGCCCCTAACATCTCCTATCTTTTCTTCTAATGAAAAAAGTAGGCCCCATGATCCTCTTGTTATCAGACCCTATTTTTCCCTATCCTTAATTTCTTACTTCTGACATGAATTGAGTAGTTTTTTTCTTGAATTCCTCATAAGTTATTAGGCCCAAGGGGTTGAGTGTGGTAGGCTCTTTGATCAATCTATCCAGAATGTGTTAAATTTTATCTTCTTTCTATTTGATGTCCTTAGAAATGTCCTCCATTTGCTTAGACTAGCTACTCAAGCCTTTGATCTTATCAATTAATATAGCCATATCCATATTAAGGTGGGATAGGCTGATTATTTTGAATTCAAGGATTTGATATTTAGTCAAGGACTTGATAAAATCCTTCAATTGGTATCTCAAATCCTACCATTGGCTAACTTGGCTTGTAGCCTTATTAATTTTATTATTTATTTCATCCTACTTGGTTCTAATTGAATTTAAATAATTGAATAAACTAGTCATGGTATCTTCAAATTATTTGAATCTATCTTTTTAAATTGACAAGATGGCTTGTTATTTTAGGTTCTTATTCTACTATATGATACTTTTGATCATTACTTATAACTGATTTGTCTGAGCCTGAGCTATCTAAAGAATATTTTATTCATATATTGGGTCTTTTCTAGGCTTTTTACCTTTAACTGGAGTCAATCCAATAAAATCTTCTACTTTCTAAAAATTGAAATCTTCTCCATCAACCATGGTCTTCTTCTTAGTTACTCTTTACAAATTAGCTATAGTTGGGTTAAATTTGATACTAACTAAAGATTATATCACCTTGGTAAGTAGGATCTCCATCTATGCTCTACTTTATTCTCCTATATCAACCATTCTTTTCTCTTCCTCCTTCTATAATGAAACTATCCATGGCTTGAATTTATCATGTACTAGAATATTGATTGCTTGCACCATTGCCCAAGGATGTTGTGCACTTGGTAATTTATATAGTTTGCCATAAATGAACCATTTAGGAATGATTAGACCTTGAATTAAATTTTTCTCACTAAATATATTAACTTAACTCAAAGGATTAGTGAAGGTCACCTTGGGATTATTACTCTTAATCAGGATAATGACTAATTCATATTTTCTCTCGGGGTGTCTATAAGAACTATGTCTAACTCTTCCTTCCCCATTATTATTTAGCTTCCTTCATTTATTCATCCTCAAATTCATATGCTAATGGTATAAATTTTAAAGCATCTTAAATTATTTCACTAGGGTCTAGTGCTACCATGTGTATGTCTTCTACTGGTGATCTTTGTTCCTCTACTTGAGTTGAAGAAGATGCAATTTCATTGGGTCTTCTCTCCTTTGGCCTTTGATCAAGTTGTGCCTCAAGTATAGATTATATTTATAACTAGGTTGGTGGAGGGTTAGAAGGTTAAACACTCAAAAAATGGTATTGTCTTGGCCCCAATCACCACCTGTCATCATCCCCTTTTTGTTCCCTCTACATTTTAGACTTTGGAGTGATATTGTGATTTTTTAATCTAAGGGTGACCTCATAGAATGAAGAGGCCTTTATATATATGGGATCAAAATCACCCAATTTATTATCATAGGGTACATTAATCCCCTTAGCTTTCAAGTGTTCTTTGACCCTTCCATTAGGATCCCACTACCTTAAATCATCCATTTAGAGATCGAAGGAGGTTGGAAGTAGCCCCAATGTTTTCCCATTCTTCAAAAATAGCCCTTCTAATGGTTAAGTGGAGGCTATGAAGTAGTCCCTTCCTCTTAGTTTCTCACAAACCATCTATCCCATTGTATAATTCATAAGCCACCTCCTGCTCAACTGACTTGATTGGTAATCTAAGGGGTGTGCATTATGTACCCTCAATATTGACGATTTTAAAATTTGGATATAACTAGATGTCTCCCATGGCCTCAATTGAATTTTTGATTAAGGAGGTGACATTGGACATTGGATTCCTAGTTATGGCCTTTGTTAAGGCTAGATAAACATAGTCACACATGAATTAGATGTGGTCCTTGTATTTGAATATGTGTAATTTTCAATAATATTGGGAAACTATTTGTGTCCTTTCAGGTGACCACTCTCTAAGGTTAGGGATATTTCTTGTGGAAAGTAAGGCATCTAAGAGGTATGTCATCATGAATAATTAGTTAATAGCATTCTTATTAACTGTAAAGATCTACCTACTCAAACAAGTGCTGATCACTTCAACAAGGGGAGGGGTGAGTTGTTTCTCAATCATAAAGTAGACTACGGGCACCCAAATTTTGTCTACATAGGTAGTGGTTAAATTTATAGATAACCTATTCATCATAGTCATGACCATTCTTATCCCTAGTCTAAATTTACCAATGGTGATGTTACCATTGAAGTCTAAAAATACGTGATTCTCAAAATATAACCATAGGGCAAGGATGTTTTTTCCCCAATCATTGATAGTGGTCTGGTCAACTTGAGGCTTAGGTAGCTTGTAATAATTTTTAAATCCCATAGGAGAGATATAAGAAACCTTCTTAAAACTACCCTCATGAATAATCATGCCTTTGTTTATTTTTCCATCTTTAAAGATAAGAGAGAGAAAATATATAATGCAATACCTTAAGGTTTGATATAGCATAATGGAGACCTATCATTTTAATGGTGACTATGTCATAATAGAGCCTTCTTGCTAACACATTCTTCTCCTCTTATCTTGTGTTGGTATACTAGTTCTCAATAGTCTAAAACAAGCTCAATCAATTATTGTCCTTGGTATTTAAAGATGTGGTATTGAATTATGTGTCCTTGAGGACTCTTCCTTCTACATCTGAGGTCAAATAGAGTTAAAATATTCTTTGGAGATGCTTTTCCATGTTGACATAGATGTAATTTCTCTAAATTTCTTGCCAATGGTCTGTTATTAAACTCTAAATCAAATTATCCTAGTACATATGACAATCCAATCTTCCTTAGCTTGATTATGATGATCATAGGGTCAAACTAGGGCTTACAGATGTGCTAGGGTCTATATAAAGGTTTTTACAATGCTTTAATATGGAAAATATTTGAGCTTATGTGAGCTTAGTGACTTAGATTACTCTTAGATCTTTGTATTTATACCTTTACATTACCTGGGTTCATGAAATTTTTGGCTTGGATTACTAAGCTTATGTGGCTCTAACATGGCACCACCATGGAATTTTCATGGTACTTTGATCATTAATATTTACAAAGTGAACATTGTCTTTTGAAAATTCCACCTTGACTTCACACCATTATATTTATTTACATAGATCAACTTGGTTTGTTGATCTTAATCTAAGAACTTGAATGCTATTGGCTACTCACTACATTCTTGGCAGTTGTGATACTTGTCAGTTTTGCATTTGCCCTAACTTTTTAATGTTTAATACATGTCGTTGATCTTGATTTCATGGAAAAAAACATGACCTATTGATCTCAATCTACCTAATTACGTCTCCTGCTTTATGGACCATTCATTAGAATGTGTATGCTACATCATGTACCATCGATCTTTGATAGATGTTCTAAATTTAATTCATGGCCTGTAGGTATGCTACATGTTGTTTCCATGTTTGTCCTTGAGTTTTCAACATTTGATATGCATCATATAATCATATTCATATGAGAAAATATAGACCATTAGATCTTGATCCAGAAGGTTGAACGCCATTGGTTGCTCAATGTTCTTTATTTATGAGTGTGACACTAGTCACCTTCTTGCTTATCTTAGGAATCTATTGAAGTTTTGACTTATCTTGCACCATCGATCAAAATATGTACACTTAGCCATGTACCATTGATCTTTGTAGACATGTTTATACTTTAACTTTGGGGTCATGGCTTGAATTTTCAACTATGATCATGCATCATTAGATCGATTCGCTCGAGTAAATTCATGCCATTGATCCTATAAATAAAAATGATGTTTAAATCAATTTTCGGGGAATTAGGCTATGTTTTAAAACATGTTAAAGTAGACCCCATGAAATAAAAGGCTTATCCTAAAGTTTTAGACTAAGGTTTGTATTAATAAATATGATAAACCTTAGGGTAAGGCTTTAGGCTAAGGTTTATAATAAAGGGACCATGTGCTAGTTAGACCATGCTAATAATAAAATAGAATAGGAAATCGTAGGACATAGAGGGACCAAACATAATATTTTGAGTCTAAGGTTTGGTCATGTTGAAATATATGACTAAACCTTAGGATAAAAATTGAACTAAGTCCATGGCATAATTTAAATGTTCTCATATGAAATGTTCTCACCAAATTTGAATTCAATTCAAAGGGCATGAGTTAGGGTAATTAGAGTTAGGGTTTTAAGTTGATCAGACATGAATTTAACTTGATTTCAATAAACCAAAGGCGAGTAAAATATCAAATCATAAAACCCAGACATTGATCATTCTAAATGGACTCCATTGGAGCTTTGACATGAAACATAAAAATCAAATGTTATCAACTTCATAATCATGAAAAAATATGCTAACTAAATTAGGTGTGGATGATATTTAAATAAAGATATAGTGAAAAACCTTCTAGTGGTACTTTGATCAGATGAATTTTCAAATTTAGGGTATGAATTTCAATTTTTAACACAAGGGTCCCCATTTTTTAGAAATGGGGGTATGTTGATCTCAACAACCCGTTCACCTAGAGGGTTTATTAGTGTATTGATTTAGTCAGGGTAACATGTCACTAGGATGATGACACATGGTGTAATCTCACTAACATGCTCTCTTGGAGGGTCTATTGCATACAAAATCACCTAGGGTAGTGGGTCATTAAGATGATGCCATATGGCATAATATTAGTAACCCACTTACCTAAATCCTGATGAATCATTTAATTCCTATAGAGAAGTATAAATATTACACATATCTCTAAGAATCACTTTAATAACTAGATAAGTCCCTAATAATCATTTTTGAATGGGTCAAGACTACCAAGAACTATGAAAGAGTGTTGTGTGGCAAAGGAAAAACATTGGGCATCTATGTGAAAAAAAACCCAGTTAGTAAATTTGAATTAAAACACAATCAAATAAGTATTTCAAATTTAAATTGTTAGATTCTTGAAAAGAAATCAAATGAACATGGAAACTTAATGAATAAAATTCATTTCCACTAAACTTAAAACTAATTTTGAAGCAGATTTCATCCATTTTAAGAAATCAACTAAGTCTAAAAAATGAAACCATATGAACACTTAGCCATTAAATCTTTGAAAATAATCTAAAAAACTCTAAAATAGTCAAAATAGGATTCAAACCAAGAATTAATAAAGATAATAAAATTTAGATATTTAAATCAATACAACCTTAGATGGGAATTTTAGACCAAGTGAATAATGAAGATTGGATTAATAAACTTGGTTAATATCAATGAAGATCCAAAAGGCAGAACTTCATATCTAGGAACCTACAAATCAAAGACCAAACTAAAACAAGAGGGTCCCATTTAAAGAATTGAGGATGGGGCATGCTAGACCCAACAATATAATCATTAGGTTAGCTAACCATCTTTATGTAAAAGATAATATAATACCTCATTAACCCTATATAGTCCACACATATATAAATTTAGGGTTAAACATAAGCATCCATCATATTCATTTTTCTCCATAGATTGATTTTGCTCCAAACCTTAGCTAGGCATATTATTATAAATATAAGGAAATGGTCAAGAGTAGCATTTTTACACACTTAAAATTAGTCATATTCTATTTTGGTAAGACTATAACACTTTATCATCATGTCTTTCATCCACATTTTACAATCCATTATAATGACACTTCATACCTACCTATCATTATACCAATTCTCTTTGCATATTTTTTTTGATTGGGAAAACCCAATTGTTCAACAATAATTTCCATGATTCCCTATAATTTTCATATCCTTTTGGTCTCACCAAGTCTGATTTTAATATTTCACTCTTTTCTATAAGTACAATTCTAGGAATCTTTAGGCACCATGGTCTTTAGGTTATCCTTTTTAGAGGCTAAGTGTAAGCTATCTTGTGATATTCATACTTAGTGATCATTTTTGGTTTTTAAAAATCTATATGGAGGAGGAAAATAGAAAAACTCAAAAAAGTTAAAATCCATATCATAAGAAAAGATAATGTTAAAATGAAAATCAAATCTTAAAATTCAAATCACAGTAAAAGATGTGATATTTCTAGTACATCTCTTATTCTAATCATATCTAAAAACTCCACAATTGACTTAGTTATAGATCCAAGGTTAATTTGGGCATGGTAGTATAATAAAATAGGGTAGGATGTCTCATTACATAATTATCTATCTATCTATCTTACATTCTAGAGCCACCTACTTTCTCACACAAGTAACTGATCTTAGAAAGAGACTAATGGATCATAAGCAGAGGCTAATAAATCATATTATAGTAAGATCATTTTATTTTTTATGAATTATATCCTTGATGGGATGATATTTATATATCACTAGTGATCCCAATATTATGTTTTCTAGGTAAGGTTCTCTATGGCCATTGATGTTGAAAGCTCTTTATCTTACCAAATTGATTTGAGTATCTTGTTTCTCGTAATACAATGTTTTTGCCTTGGAGATGTCATATTTTCACTCCCTATATTTTTCCTCCTTGATAGGTAAGGTTTTCTCTAAATATTTCCCATCTTATTTACTTCCTATTATCCATATCTTTCAGACATGGTAGATTATGGTGATCCTAACTTCTCCATATTTGGAATAGAAGTTGCATCTTTGTGTTTTTATGAGATGCTCTCTTGGTAATTGCCTTATTATTTTTAGGATTTATCTTAGTTTTGTTTGGTAAATTAAGTTTTCTATTCATTTTTTTTGGGCCATCTTATCTCATTTTTTCCTTTCACACTTTCATGCTTCACTCTTTTTACAGGCCATGTGATCCTATTTTTACCATTTTTCACCTCTTTATTTGAGTTTGATTTGCTACTTATATTACATATATGTTTTTAATAGCATGAAATAGGTTTTTGTGTTCTTTTTTTGATTTTTATCGTTACTTATCTTACTTTGGATGCATTTTTGGGCTTTTTTGGTGATAAGTAGCCTTGGAATTTTGGCTTACTAATTTTATTTTTATATACTCCTTTGGATATTTTGGTTCTAACCTAGCCTTATTAATATTAACTTGATAAATTTTCTAAGTGTTTATATCATCTCTAATATTTATAATTTACATCAATTTATTAAGCATCTTGTATACACATGCATTGATTTTATTTAGTTTTATCCTTGTATCCTTAGGGTTTTTCAAATGTAGTCACTACACCCTTCACAATCAAGAATATAGTATTTTCATGAAGTCATTAAGAGGAAAGGTAATTCAAGGAATGTATATGGTAATTTTATTTATTCATTTATCATGTAAAAGTTATTCATGTTATTTGTTTGATTTGGATTGTTGCTTATCTTACTTTAGATTCATTTTTGGGTTTTTTTTGATAAATAGACTTGGCATTTTAGCTTATTGATTTTATTTTTATCTCCTTATTTGAACATTTTGGTTCTAACATGGCCTTATTGATCTTATCTTGCCAAATTTTTAAAGTGTTTCAATCATATCTAAGAGTGTGTAATTTACATCCAATTATTGAGCATTTTTCATTCACATGCACTACTTTTATCTAGTTTTATCTTTGCATCCTTAGGTATTCTTGTTGACGCTGGAAAGTGCACCCTGCGACAGGAAAATAGATTCCCGCCCTCTCCCCGTAACATGGAAACCCCTCTCTCGCCTGTGGGATGGCAAAGTAGGAGAGGAGAGTCTCTAGGTATGGGCTAGTTTCCTCTGATGTATCTTGTTTGTTTCAGGTAGCACAAAAAATAGGTATATAGGTATATACTAGGGGGGATGAAAAGAGAGAGAGAAAAAGCATGAACAAAAAGCCTACTCTAAAGAGGTGATACACCAAAAATAGGTTGACCTTCCACATCCACACTCAGGATCAGGGAAAAACATACATACACTCAGATCTGGCAGAAAAGACCAGGTCTCTGGGATGACAGGGAGGTTCTTATGGAAATCACAAGAAATAGGGACTCACCAAGGTGCTGAGAAATACACACTGTAAGTGACCTCACCTATTTTATACCTCCAAAACAAAACTCTACTCCTGGCAGCAGCAGACAGTGGCACTTTGTAGATCGCAGGCTTGCTGGTGTTGAACCTGTGAGAGCATCAAGAGACAATGACTGGACACAGGTTAAAATTCAATGCATACATAGAAAGATCCATCCAGATAGAGGTAAAACTATCTTTTATTGATTCAGGTGGAAAATTTGTAGAGCAGTGCTCTTTACAAAAGTCAGGAAGATCCTTTATAAATGACTAAGTCCCTGTATTTATAATAGAAGAGACAAGAGAAATTTCATTGGGAAGAGTGAAAAACATTGTAGCTGATGTCACAATTCTACCAAGGCCATGCTTGTTGCCTTGTTTTGCATGCTGGTCTTCTCCTCTGGCGGCTGGGCGAGCTTTTTCTTGTGCACTGCAAGTGATTTTTGCCACCATCTATTGTGGGCGGCGAATTTGCTATCCGCTGCATGTACTGCATATAGGATTTATGCCAACGTCAGCCGATAAGTTGCCGATGGTGGTAGTTCTGCCGACGTCGGTCGATATAGGATGCCGACGGTGGTAGTTTTACCGATGTCGACCGACGTAGAAGGCCTTTTCCTTTTTTCCTTTGTGTTGTGGGTGGCAAATTTGCTGCCCTCTGCATGTTTGTAAGTGGGATCCTTTTACCCACCCTTATAGTGGGTGGCGATTTTGCCGCCCTCTGCATTTTTTCTGCCCTCTTTTTTGCCTAAGTGTTAAAATGCTCCATTTTTTCCCTTCTTCTCTCGTGGACGTTTGAAGACTCTGCCTTTCGCAGCCTTTGCTCTACAATGGTGCTGTCAAAACTTGAAGGTGGACCTTGCAACCCGAAGTGACTGGCCTATAAAGTAGGTGTATGAGGTGACCGAGATTTTACCTGAGAGGCAAAATTGGGTCAACAACTTGGTGACTCACAGGGGAAGCATGCATGCTATGCTTAGAACCTAGTTGCCTCGCATATCCATTGGGTGCAGAGTCAGATGGTAACTTTGAAGATAGTTCACAATAGCTCAAAAGAATCCAGAATCAAAATATACAAAAATTAACCCCAGACAAAAGGAAACACACAAGACTAAAAACAACTAACTATGCAAACTGCACTTAGGGAAAACAGGGAAAACAACAAGGGAAACTATGTACAGCCGAACCAAAATTTAGTGGCAATGCTTCAGATGTATCTCGTTGACTGGGATACACAATTCTTCACCATCCAACTTGGAGAGCTGGAACGCGTTATGCTGCTTGCACTGAGTAATCATGTAAGGACCACTCCAGAGGGCATCAAATTTTGCATGTTTTTTGGGCTTAGCTCTATCTTCGTCCCATTTTAGGACAATGTCTCCTTCGGTGAAATTTTTTGACAAAGACTTCTTGTCGAAATGTATTTTCACCTGATGCTGGCGACTTATCATAAAGACCATGGCCTGATTCCTTACCTCCCGGAGCTCCATTAGTTCACACAATCTGACCTCCATGTTGTTTCCTTCTTCTAGCTACAGCTGATGAGCGAGGTCCAGCACTGGCAATTCGAGTGAGATAGGAAGCCTTGCTTCCCTTCCATACACAAGTGTATATGGAGAATTTCCAATTGATCTTTTCAGAGTGATTCGATCGGCCCATAGAGCTATTTTCAACTTGGCATGCCAAGTTCTCTAATTTTCTTCCATGGTCCTCTTTATAATCCTGATCAGATTTTTGTTAGTGGACTCAGCCAATCCATTCCCCTGTCAGTAGTAATTTGATGAAGTACTGAGGTATATACCATACCTTAGTGCCCATTCACTAGTTTTGGTTCCCATAAAAGCCAAGACATTGTCTGAAATTATAGTGGCTGGGACCCTAAAACGTGTCACTAAGTCCTCATAGAAATCCAGGACTACGCTTTCATTTGCTTCCTTCAAAGCAATGGCTTCCACCCACCTGGTGAAATAATCTATAGCAATCAGGACCCACTTGTGTCCAGCGCTGGAGGGAGGATTGATCATCCCTATGAAATATAGGCCCCACTGCATGAATGGTTGCTCAACTTGAATGGGTTGTAGGGGCATGGCAGCCAATCGTTGCTTTCCATCAAAGAGTGCACACTTCTGACACTTTCTTACCCAGGCATGGGTATCCTTGAAGAGAGTGGGCCAAAAATAGCCAGCTCTCATTATTTTTGCTGTTGTGGTCTTAGGGGCAAAATGGCCGCCTGCTGACCCATCGTGAAACTCAGCCAATACCTTGTCAGTCTGACTGGAGTCAACGCATCTCAGGAGAACCCCAGAGAGATCCTTCCTAAATAATACTCCATCAATCAAAACATAGGGAAGGGACTGAAGTTTAAAATACCTTCTTTCGGCCCTACCGAGACCCTATGGACATTCACCCATAAGAAGGAAATGCCTCATGTCCAGTGTCCAATCTCTTACGATAACTGGTTCTTCTACAGTGGCTGTGTCATGGATCAACAAGCTGTCCTCATCCTTTTGTCTCAAATCTGCCGCTAGTTGTTCACACATACCCCTTCCTCTCACCAACTTGGTGATTTTGATGTCTATGTCATACTCCATTACCTTGGTGATCCATCCCGCTCTTTTCTCGTTTAAGTCTCGATTGGTCAGAAAATCCTTGACACCAAGATGTGGAACCATGAGATGGATCTTACTGTTTGACAACATATATCTAAATTTCTTTAGGCTGCGCACCACTGCCAGGACTTGCTTCTCTACGTAGGTGTACCTAATTTTGAAGTCCTCTAACCCTTGGCTGAAGAAGGCGAGTGGTTGCTCGAGGTCATCACTATTTGCTTGGGTAAGCATGGCAGATATTACTTCTCCGTTGCTGAAGGTATATAGATTGAGGTCTTTATTGAAGTCAGGACTGATTAGAGTGGGAGCCTGGGTCAAAGCCTATTTGATAGCTTCAAAGCTATCCTTTCTTGGCATTGTCCATTTGAATTCTTCACCCTTCTTTAGCAAGGAGGTTAGGGGTTTAACTATTTCAGCAAAATTCGAAATGAACCTCCGAATGAAATTTATCCGGCCAAAGAAACTCTGCAGGCTTTTCTTGTGCTTTGGTAGGGACATCTCCAGAATGGAGCAGACTCTCTCTGGGTCAATAGACAAACCTTCCTTGGACACCATGTGGCCAAGAAGTTTCCCCTCATGAACCGTAAATACACATTTCTTTGGATTTAGAGAGATGCCAAATTCCCTGCACCTCTCAAAAATCTGCCTAAGGTGCTTCATATGCTGTCCTGCCTCCTTGGAGAAAACCGTTATATCATCGAGGTACACTAACACATTCTTATTTATTAAACCAATAAAGGCCATGTCCATGGCTCGCTGGAAAGTAGCACCAGCATTGGATAGCCTGAAAGGCATCTTCTGATAGGTGAACGTTCCCCATTTAGTGGTGAAGGCTATTTTGTATTGGTCGGAGCCCCGTACTAGAATCTGATTATATCTTGAATAACCATCCAGGAGGGAGAAGCATTCAAAACTAGTTACCTTTTGAAGGATCTGCTCCATGTTTGGAAGGGGATAATGATCCTTTAAAGAGACTTCATTAAGGTCTCTAAAGTCGATGCACAGCCTGATCTCCCCATTTTTCTTTCTAACTAGAACCAAATTAGCCAACCATAAGGAATGTTTGATCAGAAATATAATTCCAGACTCAATCAACTTGGCCAATTCTTTCTGCATAAGGAGCTCGACCATTGGGTTAATAGGTCTCTGCTTTTGTGTGACTGGTTTTGCGCCTTCATCTAATTCAATAGTGTGCTGGGCGAGCCTTGGATTGAAGCCTTTCAAGTCGCTATAGTTCCAAGCGAAGACATCAGCGAACTCCTGACACAGCAGAATGAAAGTTTGCCTTTCTTGAAACGTGCAAACCTTACCAAGCGCCAGCAACTTGTCCTTGAAGATTTCAACTTTTTCATAATTCTCCTCTTTGGTAGTGATGCATGCTTTGTCATCTCTTAGTTGGTCTTCTCTATTGAAAATACTTTCAAGTGTGACCAGACCCTTAGGGAGTTTATTGTTCTTTAATTGAACAATCTGATTTCCATATTGCTGCTGCAATTTTGCTTGATTGTGAACTGCAAACTCAGCTTCCTCTTACAGGAAAAGAGCTATCTGCTGGTCATTTTTGAAGACCTGCCAATTTGTAACATTGTCTAGAATCGAAGGCCGAACCACTACTTTTAAATGGCACGAACCATAACCCCTGCTTATCTCTTTTGAAACATCAAATTGGGTGCCAACAGCTGCCAACCTATCAGCCTGCTTATTCTATTCTCTGGGGATCGAGGTAATGTTAAGAGCAAGGAAATCCTCCATCAAGTCCCAGACTCTATGCTTGTAAGACTTCAACAAGGAGTTCTTGGTTAGGTTCAGGCCTCTTATTTGGTTCACTATTAGTTCACTGTCCCCCAGGATTTGCAATTTCTTGATCCCTCTCTTTCTTGCCCACTCAAGTCCATGAATCAAAGACTCATATTCTGCAACGTTACATGTGCAAGAGAACTAGAAATGGAAAGGTGAAAAGTACCTTTCTTTAGAAGGGGAGACTAACATTGCCCCACCGCCAGCACCTAGTTTGCTTCTGGAACCATCGAAGTATAACTGCCACAGGCCAAGGTCTTCTTTGTTCTCCCTCATTATATTGGGCATGATGGCACTTTCTTCATGCAAGCAATAGACACCAAGGTCTACCTCCTCAATAAACTTATAAGGATCGTGCTCGAAGTTATCGCTTCCCCACTCATCCAAGAGTAGATCTGTGACTCCTTCAAGAGCAGAAGATGAAGATTTGTCTGTTTGAGAGTCTTCTGGATCAATGATAGTGTAACTGACATTCACTGCCTTGGGTGAATAGGGCTCTAGGTGGTCCTTGTAGAGCGGCTCAGATTCAATTTTCACTTTAGTTCCATACTTGGTTCTGAAAACTAGGTATGACCAATTTGCTGCTAGATAGCCCCCTATCTTGGACGTAAAGTCCCTTGACAAATAGATTGCAAAATATGGAGGAACATTTGCTACCACTATATCTTGGGGGATTGAGAATGTCAGGCAGGCATGCAATGTGAAACTCAACCCTTTCAGGACTCTGACTGTCTTTGCAGGCATCCCATCTAGTTGCAAGACTCCTTTGTCATTGCTTCGTACTTTAACCCCATCTTATCAGGAATGCATTTAGGCATTACTGAAGTGCTGGCCCCGCTATCAATTATGCAATTGTGTACTAAGAAATCCCCTATGATCAAAGATACATAAAAAGGGGGAGTCTTTTCTTCTTTCTTTACTTGACTTGGAGCAGAAGGCTTCCCATTCGTCATTAAGATGTTATTAGTGTCTGGCAGGATGGCCTGTCGATCTAGCTCATGCAATTCTTTCTTCAATACCTCTTTTTGTCCTGGAAGAGACAACGAATCCCATAGAGAAATATTCACATGCAATTTCTTCATTTGATCAACTATATTAACTTGGGGACTGACTCCCTTCGTGCTCTCCTTTGCGCTGATCTCAGCCAGAGCTGTAGACTGAGGAGCTGGGGGTGCAAACGGTTGTCTGGAAATTGGGGCCCTTTGAAATGGGTGTGATGGAGGATTCATTGCTGCCTGAGGGGAAGCCTACGCTTCTCCAACTGCTCTTCTTTTAAATCTTGTGTTGGCTGCAACGTAATCACCTTGATTGCCTACAGCGCCCCCATGATTAATTGCACAGAGCTCACCCTCTTCGTGATTTATCAGGGTAGAATTCGGCTGAGTCTGATTGTTACTTGTGCTGGGTTGAGCTGGGAACTCAAAAAACTTAGAAAAATCAGTAGCCTGATTTTCTAAATTCTGGAAAAAATTCAACATATCGTTCGTGTGGACAGCTTGCTCTTGACCTTGTCCCATGGTTGAACAACTTGGCTGCTCCTGCACTAGATTGTTCTGAGTAGGCAACATGGCTTTAGATGACGAAGAGGGGCCTGGGTTATAATTTTGATAAGGCCTGGTTGTAGTGAGCTGCCCCTGACCTTGGTTATAATTTTGAAAGGGGGGTCTAGGGGCATGGCCATAATTTTGATAACCCTGGTTTGGCTTGTGGGTTTGAGCTTGCTGCCTTTTAAGGGTAACAAGTTCATTTGACATGCTCTGTAACAGGCCCTTAACTTCATTTAATTCATTGGATGGAAAAATAGTTGGCTTCTCAATGACAGGTAGGGGAGCAATTATGGGAGCGATAACCTGAATTGGGGGCAGCGGTTCTGGGAAAAGTGGCATATGAGGCCTAGGGGCAATTTTTTTGGCTTGAACCAAGCAATTTTCAGCCGCAATGGCTATGTCATATGCAGCTGGCAGTATGTGTCCCCCCATAGATTGGATCATCATAGCAATATCACTATTTAATGCTTTTAGATAGTACAAAAAAGTGTAGCTGGGAGTCAGCCTTACCAGAATGGAAATTCTATCCCAAGTCTTTTGAAACCGCGTATTGAAGTCTTGCATGTACTCGTGCGAAGCTCTTTTTATAGTTGTCAGCTGCTCAGCAAGAGAGAGGCCATCACTTTTTTCCCCAAAACGATCAGTTGAATGGGTGCCCAATTCGTTCCAGGAATGTATGGAATTCATAGGCAAGGTGCCATACCAATCGAGAGCTTTCCCTTTCAGAGACAAGGCTAACAGTCTGATGGCAATATTTTCTTCTGTTATATTGTGAATATTGCAAAGATTGGCAATATTTTTGATATACTCAACAACTGTAATAGGTCCCACTCCATCAAAATAAGGCACATTTTTTAGAGCTATTCCTGGGATCGGATCATAGTGTGGGAGGTTTAAAGGGCTCTCACCACGAAAAGCTGCAAAAGGCAATGCCATGGCTGGAACAGGTTGTATTTGTGGCTGAGCTGGGTTGGTGTTCCTAGCAACAAATCTAGGAGGATTTACTAGTGGATAAGGGCAAGTTCTTTCAAACCTGAGCCTTTTAGCAGAGTTTAAAGGTAGTTCAATGAACTCAAAGGGGACCCTTCTTGAAGCTGACCTTGTGGTAACCTTTGGCATAGAAGTTTAAGTGACTGGTCTTAAAATAAAGCATTGAGCTCTTACCAGTGGAGTCACCAGATGCTGGAAATCTTTGAAAAATCACTGTAGCAAGACTAGCATCAATCCTGAAATACTACTGCGTTGAAAACTAATAAAATTACAATCCCACCGGGTGTGCCAAAACTGTTGACGCTAGAAAGTGTACCCTGCGGTAGGAAAATAGATTCCTGCCCTCTCCTCACAACATGGAAACCCCTCTCTCACCTGTGGGATGGTGAAGTAGGAGAGGAGAGTCTCTAGGTATGGGCTAGTTCCCTCTGATGTATCTTGTTTGTTTTAGGTAGCGCAAAAAATAGGTATATAGGTATATACTAGGGGGATGAAAAGAGAGAGAGAAAAAGCATGAACAAACAACCTACTCTAAAGAGGTGATACACCAAAAATAGGTTGACCTTCCACATCCACACTCAGGATCAGGGAAAAACATACATACACTCAGATCTGGCAGAAAAGACCAGGTCTCTGGGATGACAGGGAGGTTCTTATGGAAATCACAAGAAATAGGGACTCACCAAGGTGCTGAGAAATACACACTGTAAGTGACCTCACCTATTTTATACCTCCAAAACAAAACTCTACTCCTGGCAGCAGCAGACAGTGGCACTTTGTAGATCGCAGGCTTGCTGGTGTTGAACCTGTGAGAGCATCAAGAGACAATGACTGGACACAGGTTAACATTCAATGCATACATAGAAAGATCCATCCAGATAGAGGTAAAACTATCTTTTATTGATTCAGGTGGAAAATTTGTAGAGCAGTGCTCTTTACAAAAGTCAGGAAGATCCTTTATAAATGACTAAGTCCCTGTATTTATAATAGAAGAGACAAGAGAAATTTCATTGGGAAGAGTGAAAAACACTGTAGCTGATGTCACAATTTTGCCAAGGCCATGCTTGTTGCCTCGTTTTGCATGCTGGTCTTCTCCTCCGGTGGCTGGGCGAGTTTTTTCTTGTGCACTGCAAGTGATTTTTGCTGCCATCTATTGTGGGTGGCGAATTTGCCGCCCGCTGCATGTACTGCATATAGGATTTATGCCGACGTCGGTCGATAAGCTGTCGATGGCGGTAGTTCTGCCGATGTCGGTCAATATAGGATGCCGACGGCGGTGGTTTTGCCGACGTCGGCCGACGTAGAAGGCCTTTTCCTTTTTTCCTTTGTGTTGTGGGTGGCAAATTTTCTGCCCTCTGCATGTTTGTAAGTGGGCTCCTTTTACCCGCCTTTGTAGTGGGCGGCGATTTTGCCACCCTCTGCATTTTTTTTGCCCTCTTTTTTGCCTAAGTGTTAAAACACTCCATTTTTTCCCTTCTTCTCTCGTGGATGTCTGAAGACTCTGCCTTTCGCAGCCTTTGCTCTGTAATGGCGCTGTCGAAATCTGAAGGTGGACCTTGCAACCCGAAGTGACTGGCCTGTAAAGCAGGTGTATGAGGTGACTGAGATTTTACCTGAGAGGCAAAATTGGGTCAATAATTCTCATATATAATAAATATACCCTTCAAAATCAAGACTATAGTATTTTCATGAAGTCATTAAATATAAATTTAAGCCAAGGAATGTATATGGTACTTTTATTTATTCATTTATCAATAGTTATTTTAGCATTTATTTTTAGTTATTTTGTTTTGTGTTGCTATGTTTCTATTCCAAAGCACCATCCCATGTTACACTATTGTGACACATGGTGGGATTTAGGTGGGGCATATGTACACAATTGATATATTTAATTTTATCACTTTACTAATGTTTAATCTTGTAAGGGATTATTAGTGCATCAATCTCATTAAGTTTTCAATTGAAAGGGTACATCACGAATGGAGTGGGATCATATGGTACTTTGTGAGACATTTTTGTATACTATTTTATCAAACCATCATTACTATTAGTCCAACCCACTCTAAGTCTCTATTCATATTTTATCTCTATCTAATTTCAATCTAGATTTTATATCTTCTCTATATCCTATGGTATCAACCTAGTCGATGTAATTTGTTTGGTGCTTAATTATTCCCTATATTGTATCAACCAGATTAATATAATTTTTTTAGGACTTGTTCCAAAGTATTAACTTAGTTTAGTATTTTGGTAAGTTAATTAAATAAATGTAAAAAAGGCATACTTATTTTTATAAAGACACCCTTGTAAATAAATTAAGTTAGATTTATTAATTTAGAGTCATATTTGTGTTAATAAATAAAACTATCTTACGAGATGAATTCCTATAAATAGTTGGTTGTAGGAGTTAGTTGGTTTTTACCGGTATGAGGTGAAAACTATATATTTATGTCTTGATTTGTAAAAAGGTTAAAATGACATACTAACACCCTTTCTATGTGCTTGATTTTTTGAGATTAATAAAATACTTGTAGACCTACACTTAGTAGGCACAAGATTCAACCTAAGTGGTTTATATGCTATCATTAGTATCAGAGTGTGGTTATCAAGAACACAGTAAATTTAGGTGAAAGCAAGGGTGGAAAGATTTATTCACATGGAAATAAAAAATCCTCATGTAAAGCCAAATTTGAAAAAATGCATGTGGTATAAGGTATGCCTTAGTAACTTTGGTCTAAGGTTAATATTTTGAAAAATTATTAAAATATTTATTTTTTCAAATATTTTACATTGTATTATGAGTAAATATGTGTGTTAAGCCTATGTTTTAAGGCTACGTGTCTATAAAATCTCTTCTTTCATATTGTAAAACTCAAATCCTTCATTTTCAACATTGTAGAATTTTTTTAAAGGCTGTATTTTGATGATTTTTTATTTAAAAACCCTATTTTCTACCCAAGTAGCTATTTGTATGGCTTATTTCAAACCTCAAAACTTATCTGATCATATAGTATGGCTTCCATTTTTATTAAATTCAATCTGCTCAATTTTGTGTGTGTTTAAGTTGCTAAAAAGATCAAATCTGGTATTAAAATGCATTTGAGATGTTAACCAAGCTAAGTTTTTGAGTTATATGATAAACATATAAACTTGTATGACCTCCTCAACACCCCATCTCATCCAAAACTAGATTTAATTCATCATATTCCTTCCTATCAGTCTTAAACAAAGGTAAATTTGAATTTGTATGGCCTGACACAAATTTGTACAGCTTGGAGTAGTGAAAGATTAGTTTCTAATTTTTTGTAGAGCAACCATGGCATTAGAAGTCTGAGAAAAGCATTGAAAGTCTTTGGAAAATAAAATATTTCATTTTTGTAAAGTTTTCAGTATAGTTTTTCAAAAATATAGGGTTTAAATGTGTCCCATACAAGAAAAGCAAAGCATTTAGTTTTTTACTTGGAAATCTTCATGGATAAAAATCTGATTTTCCATGCCCAAGTAATTTTTTATTCACATAAAACAAAGTATTAGGTTTATATATAAACTTTTGTCTTAATGACTTGTAAAATCTCTTAGTGCAATTAGAAAGGCTTATTTTGTGTAGAGCTTTGAAAGAAAGAGGTCAAGGGTTTTAATATCATTTTTGAAAGAATATTTTCTGTTTGGTATATGATTTTTGAATGGAATTTTCTTTTTTAGAAATCTTTTTTGTATGCTTTTCAAGTTATAAAAATCATACATATTTTAAAAGGATTAATTCTAGTTGGAAAAATGTAATAGAAGTTTGTTTATTTTGATTTTAGTGAAATAAGGTTGTATTTTGGTGAAATAAGGGTGTATTTTTGGTAAAATAAGAGTGTAATCATTTTATTTTTTGGTCAAGTTAAGTGAAAAACCCATAAAAAATATCTTTTTTTCTCTACGTGGAAGTTAAGTGAAAAACCCTATAGAAGCATTGTCTTGTGCAAAGTGTTATCAGTGAGTGTGTTATTTCTTTCATTTGTCATGCTTATTTTGCATTATATCACACTTACTTTTATGTCACACATTATTTCATTCAAGATGCTAAAGATTTTGAATTTAATTTTAGATGGTGATAGATTAATAATTTCTAATTATTTAGATTGGATACATTTGATGGAAGCTTCATTAGTTTTGAATGAGAAATGAGATATTGTAAATAATGAAAATCTTACATTGCCTACAAAACAATTCAAACTTGATGTTTTTAATCTATGTGATTTTAAGACCCTAAATTTAATCAATTTTTGTTATACTCGAAATACTTACATATATATTGAAAACTCTCCTCATAGTTACATTGCATGGAAAACTTTATTTGATTTATATGATAAAAAACCTAAACATAACAAGATAGATATCCACATGTAGTTGTTTAATTTATCGTTAGAGGAAGATGGGGATATGGGAGAATACATGTCTAAGTTGAAGAATATTGCTACTGAATATACTAAGGTTGGGTTTGAAAAACTAGATGATGATCTCATAGTTACTATTGTATTGAAAGGACTACCTGCATCCTATAAGAACTTTGTATAAATATTACATGTCTCTAACAAGATCACATGCATCAATTTTGATAAATTGGATGAGTTTATTATTTAACATGACTTCTCTCTAACTAAGAAATCCAAGAAAATCAAGGAAAACCATGTTTCTGAGTTCAAGCCTAGTTCATCTTCTTCTGATCAATAAAACAATAGAGGGAATAATTATAGATGGGTTTAAGGTTATAGAGGAGGAAGATTTCAAAACTAAGGTAAAGGTTATTTAAATCAATATTATATCCATTCTCATTCAAATGAGATGAGTGATAGAGGATGTGGTCACAACTCTTATAGAGGCAGAGGCCAAGGTAGATCAAACATTTAGTGTCATAGATGTGGGAAATTTGGTCACATTGCCTCTCAATGTAGGATTCCTTTTGACAAAATTCAGAGGCCATAAAAAGTGACTAAGTCTAAATAGACTAAATATGTTGACCATGATTATGATGATTCTAACAATGTTGCTCATGAATCTAAATTCATTGCTTTAGGCAACATTACTTATATGGAATATGAGGCTAGAGATGAGTTCATAGATGTATGGGTTTTAGATACAGGAGAAACCAAACACATCACATTTAAGTGATACTTATTTTGGACTTTCAAATAATATTTTATCTTTATAGTATCCTTGGTAGATAAGTCTATGCATACTCTAAAAGGTCTTGCGTCAATTCATATTCTCCTTCTTAATGGATCTATCAAATACTTGGAGAATGTTTGGTATGTTGCCACATTGAAAAAATGCCTTCTTTCCTTGGTAACTACTCAAAATAAAGGTTATTTTTCTTGAAAATGGGCTCATTTATATCAATTTAGTGAAATATGGATACAAAACCATGTATATAGGATATGAGGATATACATTTGGTTAGATTGAATTGTAAAGTGCTTCTTACCATTGTAGAACTTATGGTAGTTATTGATATAGGTACAGGTACTATGTATACATAGTGGTTGTGGCATCTCTGTTATAGACATTTGAATGTTCACTCTTTATTGGACTTGCAAAGATATGGTATGGTGAGTGGGTTTCCCACTTTTCTCAAAGATAGTATTCTTTGTGAATCATGTGTTTTGGATAATTAGAATCAAGAAAATTTTCCTAAAAATTCTTCATGGAGAGCTAATAGATGTTTTTAGTTAGTTCATAGTGAAGTATGTGACATGAATAAGTCATCCATTGGAGGGTGTAGGTATTTTGTGTTGTTTATCAATGATTTTTAAAGGATGACTTGGGTGTTCTTAATAAAAACAAATCAAAAATTTTCACTAAGTTTGTTGATTGGTTACACTTAGTTGAAAAAGAAATAAGTTCACACTTGGTCACTCTTCATTTAGACAATGGTGGTGAGTATAATTCAAATGAGTTTTTGGATTATTATTAGGAACATAGCATTTATCAATAATAAAACAATGATTACACTCCACAACAAAATGGAGTATCTTAATGAATGAATATGAATTTAGAGGGCACAACATGAACTATGTTGCACTATAAACATCTTAATGATAAGTTTTGGTCTAAATCCATTGGTACTGTAGGGTATTTGAGAAATAGGTCCCCTACAACTATGCTTTTGGGACAAACTCCTTATGAGGCTTGGTATGAGTTTAAACCAAAAGTTAAAAACTTGAAAGTTTTTTGATGCCTTTGTTTTGCTTTAGTTCACACTAAACATAGAACTAAGTTGGAACCAAAAATTCAAAAATTCATCTTTCATGGATATGCATAAAATAAAAAGGGGTTTCATTTGCTTACATAGGATACATGCAAATTCATAGAGAGTAAAGATGTGGTATTTAATGAATTTGGTACTATGAACACTGTAGAGATTGAATCTCAATTTGATAGGTTAGAGAGGAAGATTGAAAAATGTGATAAGGGATAAATAATGAGGCCAATTCTCATAGGTTATGGTATGAGACTAGAATACCTTCTATTTTCTCTACTATTTCATAGGTTGATGACTTAGAAAATGTTGAAATTTCTCTAAGTCTTCCTTTGAATGGTGAACATGATGAGAATTATGGTGTCCCTAATCTAAATTAATTTAAAAAAATATTCAAAATGGGCTCAAATTAATTTTTCTAACTTGAAAGCAGATGAAGTTAGTCTAATAGGTCCTAGGAGTTCTCATAAATAGGTGAACTATGCAATGGTTGTCACTAATTCTTCCACCGAGCCATCTACTTTTGAGGAGGCTTCTAATGAACATGTTTTCTAAGAATCAATACAAAGTGAATATGATGCAATACTTAAAAATAATACTTGGGTTTTGGTTGATCCTCCTGCACATGTTCAACCCATAGGATGTAAATGGGTTTATAAGACTAAGTATAAATTAGATGGCTCTATTGATAAACATATGGTAAGACTTGTTATGAAATGTTATGCATAACAAGAGGTTATTGACTATGAGGAAACATTTACACCAATTACCAAATGGCATACTATTCATATGATCCTTACTTTAGCATCACAAAATGGTTAGAAATTACATCAGATGGATGTTAAAAGTGCATTTTTGAATGGTGATTTATAGGAAGAAGTATATATGACACAACCTCAAGGTTTTGAGAAAGTGGGTGTAGAGTACAAGGTGTGTAAATTGATCAAAGTGCTCTATGGGCTTAAATAGGAACCCAAGGCTTGGTATGAAAAAATGGATTCATACTTGAAGATAATTGTCTTTCAATGTACTGAATCTGATTATAGTCTCTATTTTTGAGTGTAAGGCAAGAAATTAGTTAATCTTATTCTCTATGTCAATGACTTGTTTATCATAGGAAATGATGAAAACCATAACAAGTCTATGAAGAAGGAATTAAAATATGGGTTTGAGATGATAGATCTTGGACTTCTTCACTACTATCTTGGCATAGAAGTAACTCAAAAAGAGCATAGTATTTTCATTTCACAAACTAAGTATATTTCTAAGTTATTAAATATGTTTGGTATGAGTGATTGCAAACCTGACCTCACTCCCATGGAAAGTAACTTGAAATTGTGTAAGGATGATGATAGTTCCTTTTTTTATTGCACCAAATATAGACAATTAGTGAGAGGTTTGATATATTTGATGACCATCAAGCCTGATATATCATTTTTAGTTAGAATTTTGTCTAGGTTTATGTATGAACCTAGAGAAATTCATTTTCATGCATCAAAAATATTACTTCATTACCTTTAGGGAATGAAAACATATGGCCTTAAGTACTTATGAAATAAGAACTTCAAACTTTTTGGGTATTATGATTCAGATTTTGGTAGATGTGTGGATGAAATAGTATCCACAACATGATACACTATGCATATGGGTTCAGTTGCCATTGTTTGGTGTTGTAAGAAGTAGGATACAATGGCAAATTCATTAGAAAAATAAAATTACATTGTAGTATGGGATACTTCCATATAATTTTTTTACTTATAGTGCATTCTTGAGGATCTTTAAATTTCTCATATTGTTCCTACATAGTTATACATTGATAATTAGAGTAAAATCAAGATGTCCAAAATTCTAGTATTTCATGCCAAAACAAAACATATGGTTATCAAATATAATTATCTGTGAATGCTGGTGGTGAAGAAATAACTTGATCCAATATATTTCCCAACTACTAATTAGATAGCTGATGTTTTCACAAAACCCCTTGAAAGAATAAAATATGAAAAATTTACAAAAATGCTTGGCATGTGTCCAAAGAACTAACTTTGAATCATAAGGGAGTTTGTTAGGACTTGTTCCAAAGTCTTAACTTAGTTTATGATTTTGATAGGTTAATTAAATAAATGTAAATAGGGCATGCTTATTTTTATAAAGACACCACCATAAATAAATTAAGTTAGAGTTATATTTGTGTTAATAAATAAAACTACCTTACGGGTTGCATTGCCATAAATAGTTGGTTGTAGGAATTAGTTGGTTTTTACCAGTATGAGGTGAAAATATATAATTATGTCTAGCTTTGTAAAAAGGGTAAAATGACATATTGACACCCTTTCTATGTACTTGATTTTTTGAGATTAATAAAATACTTGTGGACCTGCACTTAGTGGGCACAAGATTCAACCTAATTGGTTTATATGCTATCAATTTCGAGTCTATCTTTTATCATTTATACTATATGGTACCTAAGGGAATTTTTTGGGGTTTGGAATAAAAATTAGAGAATTATTTTAACACCTAGTTGGTTTTTATAAGGGAATATTAATGGGAGGCACATAACCTTATATGGACATACTATCTTCTTTATCATTTAAATCAAAGAGATGTTTGAGATTTTAATAAATGTGTAGTAGATTTATATCCTAATTTAAAGAGTGAGTCTTAGTGAGGGAAAATTAATAATGAATAACATCTAGGTTTCTATATTTATCTTGGGATAAAATCTAATCATCATCATAAGTTGGAAAAATAACATATAATTCATTAAGGATTTTATATTTTATTTGGAAATATCCTTGGTGAATGTATTAATTTTGAATAAAGACTCAAGGATAAAATAGAAATGGATCTTGAAATAGCTTAGCCACCACATATTCAATGCATTCATAATATTTTTCATCATAAGAAGCTTCATTAGTGGTTTAAGGATGTGTGGTGTTACTATCATAATTAGAAAAGGGAAGAAATCTATCTCTTGGTAAAAGATATGTAGGAATCCATTCTGCGATATAAGCTAGTAGTTTGGAGATGTTAAAATTGGTTTTAAAGTCATTAGGTTCTATTGACCAAATTGGACCCTACAGGTCAAATTGGGACCCCTATATGTAAAAACTTGATTTAGGTGTTTTAAGGGTCTAATATATATGTATTAAGTTGTAGTATAGGTCTTTTAGTGTGATTTCATGTTATATTATCCTTGGTCATTAGTCATTTTAGTCCTCATATAATTTGAGTCATTTTGAGGTTAAAATAGGGCACTAAATGAGTTTTAAGACCTCCTATGGAAGTGTGAAGGTGTAAAAAGGGTGATGTAATTTGACATGTGTCCTATTATGCATTAATAAATTGTTTATAACTAAAAGTGATAGGTTATTCAGAAGAAAGAGCATTTTTTTGGGGAAAAGAGAAGAGTTTAGAACTTTTACAACCTATGGGGAAAGGTGAAATGTGGGAGAATGTCATGGAATGAATCTTCATCTTCCTCACACTCATCTTAATGCTTGACATGCTTTGAAAGTGCTAAAGAAGGCCCAAAACCATTATAAAGTGATCAATAGTTTTGTGCCTAGTATGGTTAGTAGAAGAGGTTCCAAGTAAAAACTCCTTTAGGATGTGGTAGTAAACTAAGAGAGGTCCATTTCCATAAAAAGATTTTTAATAATGGTGGACTGTGCTTTATGAACCATTCTCATAAATTTGACTATGTTTTTTTACTTGCCAATTTGTGCACCCTATAGGTTTTGCTTTAGTTTGGAGAAGTCTATACAATACAACTACTGGGATTGGTTATATATGGTTTTAAATACCTCCTCTAATTACTTCCATGCTTATTTTCATGTTTTTTAAATATCTCATGAGCTAATTAGTTTAATTTATAGGTTGATGTTCCAAGTGGAATGGTATTCAAGTTTATTACTAGAATAAGGTTGTATTCTCTGAAAGGGATTCATATGAGTAGGATATGGTGTTTTAAATGTTTCATGACTTATATACTACCTCATTTCCATGTTTTTCCTCATAATTCCATGTTTGGATCAAACTCTCAGTCCATTGTCATACTCAATCAACTCTTATCCACTTCTACTTGCAGTCATGGTGAAGTATGTGTATGAGGCTTGTATAACATGCTCACAGAGGTGTAATGAAAATCCCAAGGCCTTAGTATGTCTTTTATCAAAGTGAAATATCAAGTTGATCATTCAAATGGTTGAGAGAATAATGTAGCAGTCATATAGCACACTTTCACCTACTCTACCAGGAACATACTCATCTACAGGTGCCATGGAAAAGAGTATCATGTGGAAAAAAGATACATAGCTCATTTAAGCCATTAAATATTTTTAAAACTATTTTTAAGTTATTGGGACATGTTTAAAACTAATTAAGGGACTGTTTTTAATGCATACTATCTAATTTTATATCATTGCTTGTACTATGAATTAACCACCTATAAGTGATAAAACAAGGGGTTAAAGAGCCATCTTAAAATGTTAGATCATGTGAGGAAACCCTCCTAAAATTCATAATGTGTTGAGGGATCGTGGTAGACTCATGTGAAATTATGGGTTGGTGATAAAACTAGGAAATGCCTTTCAAGGATGATGACTATGGATTTGAGGTCCTTGATCCCTAAAATGAGAAAATAAAGATCCAAGCCCTTTTGTAGACATATTACAACAATGTTGCCAATTATTTTGATGCCTAATATATGTTTTTTTCGAATTAAAAATATAGGATAATAAATATACAAAGTTTTAGGGGCAAATGATCAATGAAGGTTAGTTTTTTGTAAGCCCAAAGTTGTGCTTTTATGCACTAAATCTAAGCAATGACCATCTATAGGTCTGAGTCCTAAAGAGATTTTTTTTCACTTAAAGTTGAAAATTAGGCCTTCCCACCATAGTGGAATGTTTATAAATGATTTAAAGGACTATTTTTGACCTAATATATAATAAAATAGGCTCATATTTGTGTTTTAGACCCCTATATACACCTCTAGGAGTCTACTTCTTAAACAATACACCTACAACAAACCTTCACTTCTACACCATCCATAACAGGGACTTAAGTGGGGAAAAACATGTGTGTGTGTGTGTGTGTGTGTGTGTGTGTGTGTATATATATATATGTATATATATATATATGTATGTATGTATATGTATATATATAAGGTGATTAAAAGTGTCTCAAGAGACTCAAGGGTGATATAAAACCTTTTCAAAAAATAAAATTCATATACATATTTCCCCTCATTTGAAAATGTTCATCTATAACCAACTGTAGATGGTTGAGAGTAGGCAATGGGCTGAGAAATGAAGTGAGAGGGTTAAAAATGCATAGAAGTGATTCCAAGTGAGTAAAAAAATAAAAATTGAACCTAATGGAAGTAGAGGAGGTTATATCCATTGTTTTTGAGGTTAAAACATGCAATTCCACCTACAGGTATGTTGCCTTGGAGTAAACATAGTTAGAAATACATTTAGTCTCGAGTAGACAAGATGTATGGGAAGGTAGGTAGAAGGTTAATGTGATAAATGGAGTTTTAAATGACTGAATAATGATCATAATAGACTCATGTAACTCTCATAGTGGATATAATTTAGATAAAAGACTCTATAATGTAAAATATAGTCCATTTTGGAAATGCCTGCACTCAGTCTACCTTTTGCACAATTCATCTTGGTTTTCAATGTTTTTGTAAGGTAAAATGGTTTGAAAAAGGATTATATATATATATATATATATATATATATATATATATATGGTATTTGAAATATATATACCTCTAAAAATTTCATTTTTTTTGATAAAATAGGGTAATTACCCTTTAATTTGTCTCAGATAAAGGGTACTTCCCCTCATGCATAAATTGGTAGGTTTTGGAAAACAAGGATAAAAGAGTGACCCAGGAGCTAAGGGAACATTTTTATAAGTTTATACATGTTTTATACCACATATAAAAATATTAGGAACTATGTTCAAGAGGATGGAACCAAACAGAGTGCTCAAAAACCCCAAGGGTTACAGTTAGACCTATTAGGCATGTTCAGGCCTAAAGACCAAATGTGAGATCAATTTCACTTCTAGATATAATTTATATTTAAAACTTATTTTAATATGTTTTTGGGATAAAAATATAGGTATTTAATATATTTATATTCAGGTATAACCATCAAAAACTCATTTTGGGCTTTAAAGTGCAGACGGGCTTGTTAGGCAGGTTTAGGCATAGAAGCCAAATAGAGGGTTAGGTTCATTTCCAACCTTGGTAGAGATTTCCAATGGATATAAACATATTTTTAGGGACTTTTATATGTGGTAAATCTATTTTCATGTAGATAAATCACATTATAGTCCATTTTTGAGTTCAAAACTAACTCAAGCTTATAGGAAATGGAAGGAAAAGCTTGATAAGGTGATTTCAAGTGCCCATATCTCTCTTGATGATTTGCATGGGGACCTAAAATTTTTGGAGAAGTTGAGAGGGGTACTATACACTAATATTGTGGATTTTTTTTGAAAATTCTACATGAAACCTTTATGAACAAAGCTTAAGAGTGTAAATAGGCCTAAACCCTTACAAAACCCTTGCTAGTGACCCAATTGGAGAAATGAGTTTGGAGGGATATTAAAATGAGATATTTTGACCATGAACATGCTTAAAAATTTCAAAATAATCCTTTAGGATCCTTCCCATACTTTTGAGTTATATGAAACTATACAGATGGAGTATAAAATAAGTTCTTGACTATTTTGTGCATTGTGTAGGTTACAAGAGGTTTCAAGAGATGAAAATCACATGAAAGGGAAGATTAGAAATTAATATAACTTCTCATGTCAATTTCATGCATTGGAAAAACTCCTAAGTGCCTCAACTAGCTACTTCATCTCAGGTAGTCAAAAATGGCATAGTGACCAAGCTAGTGAGAAGGGTGGAAAATTTCAAGTGAGATGATTTTAAGGTGTGAATGATGCCTATAAGGATATGGAGGGTCTTGAAAATTGGCCTAAACTCCCTTGTATGAATTTTCATTGAAAACTAATGCTTTTTAGAATCCAAGTGTGCAAGGTGTGTGGAAGAAGAGTTTTCCTAGACTATAGATGGTGATGGCTCATTATTAGATGATTCAAAATGACCAAGAATACAACCAATATATGGAGAGGAATGTATGAAATCCTTCCATCTCATTCCAATCATAAAACTAGTCAGTTTTAGGATGTTAAAAAATGTGTGGATGATGTGGGCAAGTTTTTGAGCCAACACAAGGAGTTTCATGCCACTTTTCATGAGTTTCATGCCTTATATGGACACTTATGCTTCCTAACCTTGCATGGTTCATTTCACATCTTATTCTCATGCATATGTAACTCCTTTTCTCAAGTTGAAAAGTGTCCTTTTTACCTTTGAACTCTCTTCTCCTCTCTCTCTCTCTCTCAAGTTCTATAAGAACTAGCCATTTTGGCCTTTGTAACTTATGCTCCATTTTGGCCTCTATAAGAACTAGCCATTTGGCAACTTGATTTACCCCTTTCACTATCTATTAGTATTTTTTAATGATACACTCCACTAGTAAATGTGAAGATGCATCCATAAAATTTTCAATGCAAATGTCTCTAGTATACCTTGCATATATTTATTTTATCTCTTGGTAGAATGATGAGTTATTTAATTTGTATGGTTACAGTGTCATCCCCCTAGTCAAAAAATATTATGGAATGTACAATGGTCATGCCATTAATATGGATTAATATCTATGGGAGAGATAAATTACAAATTAATTTTAGAGGATAAATAGAATCATCATCAACTCATAATTTTTACCCAACTTAGAAATCTTGACTAGTCATTATGTATCCAATATTTATAATGGATAAGGGATAGAGATACCTAATTTTGAAAATTTATTTCAACCTCATGGTTTTGAATATGCAAAACATTATTTATTTTTAATATTAGTTAACTCAAATGATTTTTTTCATTCCATCTGGCTTGTCTTGAAGTCAAACCTATATCCATTTCTTCCTTATCAACATCATTCAATGTAATGAATACATAATTAGTAGCCACTTTATCCTATACAGACTAATTTAATTCTTGCACTTAAAATTGGTTGTGATAGTTTTCATACTTTCTCTATTTTTAAAAGGATATTTCACTTGGCATAGAGAATGAAATTTGAATTTTTGATCTATCCAAAGTGTGATTTGCTTCTACTCATCTCCTCTTTATAGAAAAATTGTGTCACCTTGTGAAGATCTCTTGAGATAATTCCTACAATAACTTATGTTTTCCTTAGTTTTTTTAATATTTGATGATTTGGCACATGGTAATTTTCATAGTTTTTCCCATCTAGACCTATTTTATTTGACATGTGTTTTTTTAAACACTTACCCATTTTGGACATTAAATAATTAATCATATTATCTATCTTTTTAAAATCCACATGAAATTACTTTTGTCTTGTTTAATACCCTAATAGTTTTTTACATCATATATCCTTTAAATTTGTTACCCTATTATTTGTTATGTTTATTGCATGCCATTCCATAACTTAATTAAAATTTTAAGGATTTCTTAGATTCATATGACAAACCTGATTGATTTTTGGCATTTATTATGGTACTAAGAACTTATATCTATTGACCAAATTTGAATTTTAGGTCAAATTGGGGCACCTCTAGGTAAAAAATTGGATTTTAGATGTGTTAGGGGTCTAATATATATGTATCAAGGTATTTCATAGGCTAATTGATGTCTTTGATGGTGTAATAGCCTTGGTCTTTAGTTTTTTAGTCCCTTTAGTCATTTTGGGTCATTTGGAGGTCAAAAACGGTGTATTTAATGACTTATATAGATTTATTGGGAAGTGTAAAGGTTACAAAACAAGATTTCACATCCCATGTGTCCTGATAGTTCTTAATTAAATGGCATAACTGAAAAGTGGCATGTTCATCAGAAGAAAAGGTAGTTTTCTTGAGGAAAAGAAGTTTGGCACTTGTACGGCTCCTCGGGAAGTGTACAACATATGAAAAGATCACGGTATGTCTATTAAGCTTCCAAAATCTTAGTTACACGTTTGGTTTTCTCTAGAAGTGCCATTTTTGGCATAAAACTATTCTACTCCTTTTTAAATCTTCTTAGCAAGTAGAAGTGACCTTCAAGTTTGTGCTTAGTATGGATATCTTAGGAGGTTTCAGATCATAAAATTTGGGATGTTGTATTAAATTTAGATAAATTAACTTCCATATAAGGATTTATAAAAATGGTGGCCTGTGCTTCATCAACCATCTGCATTTGTACTTTTTTGATAGTAGTTTCATGTAGCCTAGAGGTTTTTCCTTGGTTTAAGCAATTCCATACAAATAAATTTATGATATTGGTTATAGATCATGGTTACTTCCTCCTCTAATTGTCCCTATACTTGGTTTAATGTTTATTAGTGTTTTGATAGGTCAAATGAATCAAGGTTACAAAATAAGCATCATTTTGTATGGTGGGCAAGTTTCTACTGTTTACAATACCTTCATGCTTTGGTAATGGTTTAATAAGGTGGGGATAATATAAATATCATGTTATGAAAGTAATGTCAATACTATAACCTTTAAATCTTATCCTCCAAATCAAAATTCCATGAATTACACTCACTGTACACACATATAGTCTGCCCTTTTAGATGGTCACCTATAGGTGCCCTCATAGAACCTGTCAAGTTGAAAAGGAGTGTTGAGTTATGTTAAGGTATTTTAAGTTTGTTTAATTGATTTGTAACTATTTTATGAACCTATATTACATTGAAGTTTAAAATAATACATACCATTAATTCTTGTAAACACTACCTGCAAGTACCTCATAATTCACCTGTAGATGCCTTCATGGAAGCTAACATCATTAAAAGGAAAGTGTCTAAGCTAGGTAAGGTATTGATAGTGGTGAAAGTTATTTGAAACTTATGAAAAAATATAAAATACATTGGAAACACAAAACATTCATATTTTGCATAATAGTATATACTGCTTGCTTAGTTAAATGTTCACCTACATGTGGTGTAACAGTATACTGAGGCATGAAATGAAGAGGTGGGAGAAATGGTGAAGCTTATTGGGAGTTTTAGCATTAGAGTGGACCATTTAAAACCTTATTGATGTGTCTTATGGATAAATATAGATATAGATCATCCTTAAACACAAATTGACTGTGTTTAGGCTGTCTGCTCTAAAATTACAACATAGAGGCCCATGATCATTTTGGGGATAGCATGAAACATAGTTTCAAAGACTTTCCATACTTATAAATGGCTAAATCTTATATTCATAATATAGGAAAATACCCTTTTAGAGTTTAGAGGGTATAAATTCAATGCAAGCTAGGATTTCAAAGCCTTAAAGTTACCTAAAAAGCATTGAAATATTGCACTATTGTCTATAGGTTTGTAGTTAGGAATGGTTTTTTTGATGTCCTAACTTACCAAAAATACATTTAGCTATGGATAAAATGGTTTCATAGATTGAATAATATTCAATGTGTAATTAATATAATTGTCATGATACTGATACATGGCTATGCAAGCCCTATGGTCACTTATAGTCCTTACATATGGCCTTAATGAGCACCTACAACCAACTTTGAGTGGCTGAGGCAAGCAATGACCATAAGCACATGATTTTTAAGGGTGTTCCAACCCATTAAAAGGAATGTAGGTAAAATAAAACATTGAATGAACTTATGGACTTGGTTAATATCTCCACATATCATGGTCAAGATCCTTTAGAGGGGTATGCACTTACAAGTATGGTTTAAGGCTACTTTCTCTCAGTCATGGCAAGAAAACTTAGTAGGAGTCCAAAGAACATACATAGTGAGTATATTGATAAAAATATTATAAAATGGTTCTCGTAAATCCAAAGGAAGGCCTCTAAAAATCACAATCAAGTCTCAAAGAGCTAATACATACCTATAATAGGGATCAATATAGAGAGGTGTCTTAGTCAATAGGCAGTGAGCATGAGGAATGATGGTTCCTATATGATTATCATTATATAAATTTGATCCAAAAGTTTAAAACCATTTATGAATGAAATAAATAATTCAAAGGAGGTCTATAAGCATTATTACCAAGTCTAATGGAGCTAGATGCACCTATAGGCTAGGTTTAAAGGGCAGAGTACCTCAGTCAAACCAGTGACCTAAGCTTGATGCTCAAAGTGGTATCTTAAGACAAAAAAAGAAGATAATTAATTTAAAAAAAAAAGTGACTCTTAGGGGTTTATAAATGGAAATTTATCATAATTTTTAGAGAATATGTGTACTAACAAACCCCTTTTCTCCAAAACACAGTTGACTATGTTGTCATAGTCAACAGATAATAAGCAGAGAAGAGGTGTTATTAGTGTGAATTAGACATGAAATTGAAATTGATGAATATATATAATTTATAAAATGTATTTAGAACTTAAAGGAAGGTTTGGAACGTAATATTAAGGTTTAACCATTACAAAACACCTATAGGAGTTACTATCATAGTAGAACACAATCAAGAATGAGATACTCAACCTTGTGAATTTGAGAGTATGGAGAGTGATTGAGATGTAAGATTGTTAGAATGAATATTGGAACCAATATATCATGAACATAAAAATTTACATGGTAATTTTATAATGGATATGGAATAGAGGAGTGGTTCAGATAAACAAAACATGGTCTACACCATGAAACCCTACACATAGTCATTTTGCTAATAGTTTTCCTTAGTTTTTAACACTTTTAGAGGGTATAATAATATGATAAAAGGATATATTTTTGTTTTTGAGGTCTAAAAAACTTTAATAATCCAATAAAATTTATTTTTTGGTTATAAAAATAGGGGAAGTACCCACTATTTTGTCTCAGATATGGGGTACTTTCCCTTAAGCAAAATTGGCAGGTTTGGAAGGATGAGGCAGAAAAATGAGACTAGAAGAAAAATAAGAATTTAAGGATATGAGGGATGTTTAAAATAATACATAATAATATTAAAATACTTTAAAGGATTGGATAAAACAAATAGAATGTTCAAAACCCTGAAAGTTGTAGGCAAACATATTGAACAAGGTTTATGCCAAGGCCAAATGGGCGAGTCATTCACCATTATAACATAAGATGTACATTAAAAATAATTTGTAAATGTATATAGTGGTAATTAATAATTTTTAAAACTTTTATAGTTTAAATAAAACCAAATAAATCCATTTTGAACCTTAAAACAACTCAGACATGCTAGGAAAGAGAAAAGGAGCTTGATAGGTCAGGTTCAAATGTTCACATATTTTTGGAGGGTTTTCATGGAGGCCATATGATTTTAGGGATATTTATGAAGGAATATAAATATAAATTTATGGAATTTTTTGGAAAATTCAATGTTAGGTTTTTATGAATGAACCTTAAGAGTGGAAGTAGGCCTAAAAGCCTTGTTAAACCCTTATAGAGACTAGTTTATGAAAATAAAGCCAAAGATGCACTATAATGGAATATTTTGGCCATAAAACATATTTTAAATTATATAGGATTAAATTATCCTCTCTCACATTATTTTTGGATATATGGACTTGTATGAACAAGGGATAAAACAAGGAATTTTTGACCATTTTTTGTGTTTTACAGGTTCTAGAAGGATTCAAAAGATGAAAATAAATTTAAGATTAATATTTAAACTTGTGATAAATACCAATTTTAATTTAATTCCTCAAAAAAAATATTAATTTCTTGAACAAGATCTCTCATCTTAGCCAATCAACATTGGCATATTAGACAAACTAGTGAGAAGGGTGTAAAACTTAAAGTGAGATCATTTTAAGGTGTGCCTAATGGTTAAAAGGAAATTTAGAGTTTTTAAACTTGTAATAAAATACATAACATATATTTTCATGAGAAAATGATGATAATTTTGAGGAAAAGTGTGCAGAGTGCATGAAAGAGGAGTTTTTTGGACTGCAGGTGATGATAACTCCTTCCAAATGATTCCAAAGGACTAGGCTTGAAATCAATGCATGGAGAAGCATGAATAAAATAATTAACCTTAATTACAATCATTATAACTATTAATAATCATTTATGAGGCATTTAATAAGCTCGAATCATGAAGGCATGTTTTCTGAGCCAATAAAGGGAGTTTCATGCCACATTTCATGAAGTTTATGACTTGAATTGACACTTGTGCTTCCTAACACTATATGGTTCATACCATATCCTATTATAATTCATAAGTAACTTATTTTATTATATTTACAAGTGTCTTTATGACCCTTGGGCTTCTATCTTCTTTTCTCTCTCTTGAGTTCTATAAGAACTAGCCATTTTGGCCATTATACTTTATGCTTCACCTAAGTATGGTAAAGCCACAATAATTTGTATACATTTTGATCAATAAGACTAATAATTTTTATGTCTTCCATTAATATTATTAGTGTTTTCATTTTGGATGTTTGATTTTGCATAAGTGATAACTCTTGTTTCCTGAGCATGATTGTTTCATTATATCATCTATTTGTAGTTGGAAAGCTTCTTAGTGAAAGGCATGTGAAGTGTTTTAGTAAAATTAAATTATTGAGTGAGTTATTATATTCATTATTTCACTCATAGGTCTCTTTTCTAGTCTTCCTATATCTACTTATGCATCCATAACCTCATAATGTAACATTGATGTGAGAAGATGAAAATTGGAGAAGTGTATGTTTAGTTTATCCCTTGGTTTCAAGTGTAACTTGAATATGGTTGGAAGTTATCAATATATTTTGTGTAATACATCCCCTAGGATAGTTTTTTTTTATTCATCTCTCTCCCTTTTCACCCCAAGTTTAGTTGTATTTTTGATCTAAAGTGGTACATCAAGGGAGCTAGCCTTATCTAAAGATTCACCTCATCCCTTAGGCTACCCATAGGCCTATAGGTGTTTCCATTGTGACACTTGGATGAGGAAATATTTTTCATCTCCTCAAAGGGTGAAAATCCAAGTGATAATATTTTTTGGCATGCCTAGTGGGACTCTTGGTTTAAGAAGTTGAGAGATTTTTGGTTTTGTCTCTCAACAATCAGCTTTTAGAGGCATCTATTCAAGCACCAATGGTGACTCTGAAGATATATCAGCTGGTTAAGTATCCCAAGTTATCTTTTAAAGATTTTTGGTAAAAATTTATTTTATTCTCTTACTTTCATTGAAGTTTTATGGCTGACTTTGGTGTTGAGTTTTGTTTTTTACAAGTTGGTGAGACATTGCAAGCTTGTACCATTCCTTATCAACAAGAGAAAGTTCTTAATTAGCCTTGACCTGATTCTTAATGATGTTTTAAAGATAATTTACAATGATATAATGATACTTATAAGAACTATATCTATCCTTGTCATGATTTATATCAGTCCTATAACTAGCCTCCTCAATATCTTTCTTCTCCTAGTCAACCTAGCCACTTCTCAACTGCATCCATTTACACTTTCAAGAAAACACTTTAGGGCTATGAGAGGTACATGTTGGATCTTGATAATATAAGAGTATGTGGTTAAGATGTCCCTATAAATTTCATTCACAAGGTGAGAGATGCCTTATATTTGGTCAAAAGAGAGTGGGCACCTATGGAAAGAGCCACTTATCAAAGGATTACAAATGGGATGCTAGATGTGAGTGGTTTGATGTCATCCTTGGAGGATAAGATAAGAATTCATGAGAAGAAGAATTAAAAAGTCTATCAACCTTCATATCCAATTACCCAATTTTTCTATCAGCCATATTTAATCCCTACTCATAAGCCTAATCAAAACTGCCAAAGTCATCCTTTACCAAATCAAGTAGAAGAGAGAGTTGGAAAGAGTAGCCTTGTGTTCAAATCAAACCTTGATAGATAAATTGAGTTGGAAAATAAGAAAATACAATAGTACATCTTAGTATAAAAATAAGTGGAATTAAATCCCTCATTACCCTCTCACATTGCATCCTTGCCACCTCAAAAATAGACTTTTAATCCTAACATCCTAAGCTAGAATAAGATAGTGGAGTCATGGGGAAGGAAAGAGGGGAAAAGTCTTGAAAAAAAGTGTGAAGTTGAGATGGATATTTATCATGTACAAATCCCTCCCACCCTTCCTCAATAAAATATATCTAATCCTAACATCATAAGATGGATTAACATAGTGGAATCATGGGGAAATAAAGAAGATATAAGTTTGGATGATAAGTAGTGTGAGGTTGTGAATGAAGTCGACCCTTTGTAAGTTCCTCCCACCCTTCCTAAAGAAACATATTGACCTTCATATGAATCATATTTTATTCCTCATCATCATCATGATTCATATAATCATCATGATTCATATAAACTTCAAGAGACACTTTTCCAAGAGAACCTAGCCAAAAAAATTGAAGACTTAGAGTCAAAGATGAAGTTACTAAGTCAAGGTGTGATGGAAGGTTTAGACCCAAAAGAATATTGTATGACTAAAAACACCCAATACACCCTTAATTAAGAGAGTCTTAAATATAAATCATAAGTGAATGAAGTTTTTGTCAATTAGAAGTAAATCAAGTGGTTTTAACCCAAGGTCTATCTTCCCTTCCTCAAGAACTTCCAAAACAACCCCTACATTTCAGTCTCAATCTAATTTTGAGTTCTATGTGCCTACTCTACCAAATAGTTTATATTTTTTCACCCCATCACACTTTTTATTGATGTACCTATGGTTTGGGAACATAAAGAGGATTATCTGGTTGATAAATAAAGAAAACTCTTTCTTGAAGAAGAGATACCTCCTTGGCATCCTCATTGGGCTAGGTCACATGACTGCAAGATGCTTAGTATTGGCATCACCATGATGGAGAAAGATATGAAAGATCTTATATACCTTGAATAAGACTGTACACATAATCAAAAGGTTATGGATGATCACCTCTAACATGAAGATGAATGTGCTATCATAAATGGAGAATAATTTTAAGTCTTTCCCAAAGATGTTGCAGCCCTATAAAGTTCTCTTGAGACCAATGTGAAAGAGGTTATTATTGAAGATGAACCAATACCTTATATTGATATTGAAACACCATCAAATACATTGGATATTGAATAAATCCATCTTTATGACATCATTCCTAAAGAAGAGAAGATTGAAGAGGTACTGACTCTAGAGGATGAAGAGGACAAAGATGATTGGCAGCTGTAAATAAAGTTTTTTCAAGAACTTGAAGAGATTTTCAAAGTTGAAGGCCAAGTACATGACAAGGTAAATAAATAATATTCCATAGAGGATAATGATCAAGATTGGATAGAGTATGAAAATCTCCTTGATGAGCTAGAAGAACTTATAGCTGAAAAGAAACCCAATCTTATTGAGAACCCTATGGAAATCAAGAATGAGGTTAAAATTAAGGATCCACATGAGAAGGTTAAGGTTGTTTGGATATAATAAGAATTAATTTATATATCCAACATTTTTTAAGCTACTTGGTTTTTAATGAACATCATGCCAATAAAGTTGTCAAAAGTTGGAGGCACTAATGCTAAAGGACAAAATTCTATATGCCTCACTCATTCCTTCATGTCATAAAGCAAGAAGAGTTTCAAATTTCCCATTTTTATCCAAGAGGAAGCTCTCATCTTAGGTTATTTAGTGTTTGATTTAGTTTGTTTAGTTTGGTTTGTGTGTTCCATAAGTGCTCATGAAGCATATGTGTTCTTGCTTTAGCTTTGTGTGTGTCTTTTATTTTGTGTGGTTGAGCTAGTCATTGGTCTTGTCTTGATCAAAACTTGTAGTCAATGGTAAAATCCTTCTTGTTTATCTCAGACTTTAGTTGACTCCTAACCTAATGGATTGATTAGGCTACTGGTCTAGTTAGTATAATGGGTATACTACCCTATGAGTCACTAATTTGTTGACTAAATTTGACTTTTATGTCAAATAAGGGCACCCTAGGTAAAAACTTGGATTTAAAATGTTTTAGGGGTCCAATATAGATGTATCAAGGTGTTTCATAGGCTAATTGATGTCATTTGATTTTTTACTAGCCTTGGTCTTTAATTTTTTAGTCCTTTTAGTCATTTTAGGTCATTTAGAGGTTAAAATGGGTGTATTTAATGACTTGTACAAATTTATTAGGAAGTATGAAGTTTAAAAAACATGATGTTATGTCCCATGTGTCCTTAGAGGTATTAATTAACTGACATAACTAAAAAGTGGCAGGTTCATCAGAAGAAAAGGTAGTTTTCTTGAGGAAAAGAAGAAGTTTGGTACTTGTATAGCTCCTTGGGAAGTGTGCCACATGGAAAAAGGATCATGATATGTCTATTAAGTTTTGAAAAACTCAGTTCTACATTTGATCTTCTCTAGAAGTGCCATTTTTGGCCCAAAACTATTCTACTCCTTTTTTAGTCCTCTTGGTAAGCAGAAGTAACCTTCAAATTTGTGCTTAGTATGGAAATATCAGGAGGTTTAAACTCAAATTCCTTGGGTAGGTTTTAGTAAATTTTAAACAAATTTTATCCCTTTCGGCCAAAATTGGGCACCCCTTTTTTATTGAAAAATGTTTGAATATTTACCTTTGTCCAAGTCTAGTATGTAGGTTTCATGAAAAAGAAGTGTTCTTATACAATACATAAAAAACCCAAGAGTTTTCCTTTTGAAATATTTGTTATTTAGTCTTTTGGCTAAGTCCTTTGCAATGAATTCTTTCAAGAAAATTACATGACGAAACTTTTCTGAAGGGTATGTTTAAATTTCCTGAAGGGTATCTTTCTCACAAGAAATGGTCCACTTCACTTTCCTGAAAGGTACTTTGCAAAATTATTTGAAGGGTAATTTCATTTTTTTGAGTGATAGTTTGTAATCTTTCTACAGGGTACATTTTCAACTTTCTTGAAGGGTGTTTTCTTTGGGAAGTGGACACTTGTATTTTTTTTGAAGGACACTTGCCTTTTTGAATGGATCTTTTCAAGAAATCCAAAGGAAATAATTGTTTTAGACATTTTATCTGAAACATTTTTTTTGAAGGTCCATAATAGTTTTTCTGAAGGGAACTCAAAATAAAATGGCATCTTAAATCTTTCAAATGGTCACTTACAAATTTTTTGAAAGGCACATCAACTTTTTTGAAGGGTAGGTGACAACTTTTCTGAAGGACTTTTTCAAGATAAGTTGAAACTTTTAATCTTCTTGAAGGGAATTTCAATTTCTCTAAAGGGACACTTAAAAAAAGTTTGAAAGATTGTTTCATGGGAAGGTAGACCGTTTCAAAAAAGCTGAAGGGTGTGTTTTCCTTTCAAAAAGGGTCTTTTCACTTTCTTGAAGGGTCATTCCAAAGAACCAAAAAAGGCCAAATATAAATCTCTAAGGAATTCCTTTAGAGAAATTTTTTGAGGAATTCTTTTAGAAAACTTGAAAAGGTGCTAAGGACTAATTCTTTCAGACATTTTCTCTATAGAAATTGTTTGAGGCATAAAGGACCAAGTGAAAAGATTAAAGAAAAAAAAACCCAAAAAAATTCTTTTAGGAAAGAGTCGAGACAAGAAATTTGAGGAAATAAAAGTCTTAATAAATACCTGAAAGGTGATGACCTATAGAATGTCAATTTTAGACTGCATAAACTAGTTATTGGAATTTAAAAGGAAAGACTCAGTGGGAACCTGAAGGTGAAGATAAGAGGTAACAAGTGGCAATTGTAACTAAGACATTTTGTTTCATTTGTAACTTATTCAAATATAGCTAATTTAATTGTAACTGAGGCTTTGGTTCAATTGTAACTTATTGTAACTGATCCATTAGGTGACATGGCATAACTTGCTTACTTCTCTTCCATGTAAATGTAATTGATCCTTTCAAGATGACACATGTCTCAGTGACCCTTGGACTTCCTTTGATTGCTCTATCTCTCAAGGCTATATATATGCATCCTCTTAGCTCATTATGGGCCTCCACTGGTTATTGTGAAACTCTAGCCAAATTTGTACTTACAAAACTCTTTAAGAAATAATATAAGTTTTTTCCACTCACATGTATTATTGTGTATTGATTCAAATTGTGTTATTCTTATTTAATGAGAGTTTATCTTTCCTAACTTGTTATCCTTGATTACCTACCAAATATATAGAAAGAGTATTGTTATAGGTCTTTATTAATATTCTTTCTTAAGTGTATATATATTTTAGAAGTGGTTTAAGGTTATATTTATTTTTGGAATTGTTTGTTGTTCTTCTAGATGTTGAGTGCCTTCTTAAATCTAACATGTGAAACAATGATGTGACAATACATAAAGAGTTATGGGTTTTGTGTGAAAGAAGATTTATTGGTATTTAATTAGTGTATTTTCAATTAAATTAGGAGGAAATTATTTATTTTTGCATCATCATTTTATTTTCTTAGTTATTTTCCTTACCCTTTTCATATACAATTGATAGATTAGAGAGAGATTTAAAGGTGCATCAAGGGGAGTTATCCCTTAATATAGAGATTAATCTCAATGAAATTATCACCCACATAAAGAGAGATGATTCCTTTTTGTCACTTGGATGAGAACTGAGCATCTCTTCAAGGGTGCAAATCCAAGCATCAACATTTATAGGATATGCCCTCAAAAAGTATGATCAAATTCTAGGATATGCCCTCAAAAGTGTTTCATATTTTAGTGGAGATGGTCCAATTACTAATATTGAGCACATAAAAAATATATCAAATATTTTTAATATCCGTAATATTACCCAATAAAATGTAGCTATTAGGTTGTTGGCCTTGTCTTTCAAAATAAAAGTTTTAGACTAGTATGGGACACTACCTATAAATTCTATTGGCTCATGGGATGAGTTGGAGACTCTATTGACTGATAAGTTTGGGAAAAAGAGTGATCACATATATTTATCTGAGTAATTAACCACAATAAATAGGGCACCACATGAATTGATGCAAGATTTTAATACTAGGTTCCAAAAAACTTGGGGTAGAATCCCAATTCTTGTGAGGCCAACCATAAACTATGTAATTTTGTACTACTTAAAAGCATTGAATAGTGATATTACCATGATGATTAAATCCATGGGTGAAAGCACATTTATTGATACCTATGAAATAGTTATAAATTTGAGAATTGTCTTGTCCAAGTGGGAAAGATAGATCCTAGACCTCCAATGCCACTATTCCCTGATTTGCAATCTCTTAGTCAAAGTGCAATGCCCATTTTAGCTCATTTGCCTGGTCAAGAAAAATCTTCCATTGCTCCTTCAAATGAAATCCATGAAGTTAAAATATTTCACCAAAGTGTTACTAATTAATTGGTTTCTCTCAAATGGCAACAAGCTGAAGGTTATAGGCCATATCAATCCTATAATTAGTTTGGCCAAATGAACAAACCTCCTTTTCAAGGCAATAATCAGGGACAAGGCCAAATTACCCATGTCAAGCCCTATTAAATATACAATCCTAGTGTTCCTTCATCCTCCAAATCCCTTGTCCCCACTTAGAACAACTTGGTCTAAGAATAGCCCAACTATCCATCTTTTGAACATGGTCAAGAACATGTTGCTTATGCAAATGAAATGCACAATCAAGGTATGGTAATGTAAGGCAGTCAATATTTTCAAGATTCAAAATTTTAAGGATTCAGACAAGGTGGGGTGTAAAATGGACAACCTCATCTGATGCTACCCTCATAAATCATTTTGAGGGTGAGTTTTTTGCCATTAATTTCTTGGGGAAATAAACAATCAAAATACTAGTGATGCTTATAATACTAGGTCCAAAATGAGGGCTATTGATGAAGCTCAAGGAGATAATAAAGGACCTGTTGTGACTCCTACATCATCTATTATGGTAAGTGGGTCTAACATAGCTCCTAAACTATAATAAAATTAGAGGATTCCAAATTTTAAGACAACTACAACTCTACCTCTACAAGCTACAACACAAAGTGTAAATGTTCATAAAGAGAACGCCAAAATGAGTAATCCTTCCATCAATGTGGTAGACCAGATGTAAAATATCTATATTAACATATAATTATGGAATTATATATCATTAATAGGGTAGAAATATATACTCTAAAAGGAATTACATGGATTGGGTAAATAGGCTGGCCCATCTAGAAATGACAATGTCATTCTGGTAAATAAAACTCAATATATGGATGGTCAAGTGAAGAAAGATGAGAAAACTCCAATTTTTTACCTATCTATAATTATTGGTGATTTATTGGTTCATAATTGAATCATTGATAGTGGATCAAGAACATCAATTATGCCAAAATGTATAGTGGATAAGCTAGGCCTCAAGTATGAGCCAATGACTAAAGAACTTTTACAATTGGATGGATCACCATTTAAGAATTTGGGGGTAGTGAAAGTTTTGAATTTTAAATTTCATGATTGTCCTAATTTTTCAATTCCCCATGATGTGGTAGTAGTATATTTACCTCCCTATTTTTCTCTTTGCTTGTCAAGGGCCTTTACATCCAAGATAAGTGGATATTTGGTAGCCAATTGGTCCTACATGGTGTTTAGGACAAAATATGGCACTAAAGTGAAAATTGAGTTAGAATATATTCATATAGATCACTTAGAACCATATTCACCTAAGGTATAAAATTTTAACTATTCTATCATTGATGAAGAGGAGCTTCATATTGACCAATCTCCATCATCTTCCTTTGAAGGAGTTTTTGATTTGTTCCTAAATGAGTGGGGAAATGACAACTATGAGTATGATCCTTAAAATTTTATTGAAGAATTTGGTCTTGGATTTTTTTATATGCATGATAAGGGATATTTCATTCCTAATTTGATGAATCTAAGTCATGATGTGAACGGCTTATGGCAGCTTTTCTTTGATGGGTCTAGAAGCAAGATGGGGGCGAGTGGTAGAGCTATGCTAGTTTCACCTTCAAAGGAAATGTATTTTTTAGCCTTTAGATTTAGATTCTCATGTACCTATAATGTGTTAGAGTATGAGGCTATCATTCATGGTCTTGAATGGGAAAGGAAAATAGGTGTTAAGGAATTGCAAGTGGTTGCTGATAGCGAGCTTGTTGTGAATCAAGTTAGAGGGCAAAATTTGACTAAGGACTCCTTGCTCAAATCCTATAAGCCCAGAGTTTGGGACCTTGTACAATATTTAATGGATTCTAAAATCATATCTATTCCATGGGAAGACACTAATAATGATTATATATTGGCATATATTGGTGCTCAATTTGATGTTCCAAAGGGCATAAAGGAAAACAAAAACCAACCCCATCTAAAGTTGATTATGAAACCATCCATACCAGATAATGTCACCAATTGGTAGGTATTTGATAGTGACCAAAAAATAGAAATTTTTCTACAATAAGAGGTTATGTTTTCTTCCAAGAATTAGTATAAACTATAGAAATAATATGGAGGGCAGATTGTCCAACTAAAGTCTAACAAGCTCCCCAAAGGCCTAGTGACTCTTGAAAGCATATTCAATGAAGATGACCAGCTCAAGAAGGAGAAGGTAATCATGTCAAGAAAGAAAGATAACTATGAAAGGATATAAATCTTTAAATGTAAGCTACTTTCACTTGGGAAGGTATGTGTTAGTTAAGAAAAACATGATTTCATTGAATTATGTAAGGAGTTTAGTGATATTTTTACATGGGAGTATAGTGATTTGAAGGGTTTTGACCCAAGGTTGGATCAACACACTATAGAGATAGATGAAAATGAAAAAACCATCAAGAAAATACAAAGGCCAATCAATCCCAAGATTGAGCCTCTCATGAGGAAAGAACTCACCAAACTAATTGAGTCCAAAATCATCTTTCCCATCAAGCAATCTTCTTGGCTGGCCAATTTAATCCCTGTTAGGAAGAAAAATGGAGAGATCAGGGTGTGTGTAGACTTTAGGGACTTGAATAGAGTGTATTTTAAGGATCATTACCCATTCCCTTCTATGGAACAAATTATGCAAGTGGTGGTAGGTAGTGAGAGGTTTTCTCTCTTAGATGGTTATTCTGGGTACAATCAAATTTTGGTGAAAGAAAGTGACCAATACAAGATGATATTCACCACCAAATGGGGAAGATATGCCTATAGGAAGATGAAATTTGGATTATCAAATTATGGAGCTACTTTCTAATGTGTGATGGATATGGCTTTCTAAGGACTAATCAATGACATTGTATTAGTTTATCTTGATGATGTGACAATTTTCTCCAATGATGCAAACAATCATTTGAAGCACCTGAGGTATATTTTTTAGAGGTGTAGAGAGTTTTGGATCTATCTAAACCCAAATAAGTTGGTGTTTTATATTCATGAAGAGAAACTCTTAGGCCACATTATTTCTAAGAAAGGTTTGTCCATTGATCTAGAAAGGGTAAGTTCCATCTTGGCATTGTCTTTACCTAAACATAAGAAGGGTATAAAAATATTCTTTGGTAAGATAAATTTAATTATTAGGTTCATTTATAATTTTTATAACATGGTCAAGCCCTTGAAATCTATGCTAAGGAAGGATGAGATATTCACTTGGATAGGAAGGAGAACATAAAGTTTTGAAGAGATCAAACAAGCCATTGCCCAGGCCCATACTCTTGAAAGTCATAACTTCTCCAAGGACTTAAACCTATATACTTTTGGTAATGAAGAGGTAATATATACCATATTACTCAAGATAATGATGAAAATATGGAACAACCTATTGCCTTTTTCAGTCAAAGTTTAGAAGGTTATGAGATAAGATACACATATGTTAAGAAACAAGTGCTTTTAGTCATAAGGAGTTTGAAGAAATTTAGGAATATGTTGTATAGAAACAAGATTCAAATTTTGGTGCCTCATCCTAGTGTAAAATACTTTCTATTGAGAAGATATTTAAATGAGAAAAGGGTAGGTTGGATCACCAAAGTGAGGGAATACAATGTGGAGTTCAAAACGACCAAGTTAGTGAAAGGAAAAGGACTATGTGAGAATCTTACTTCAGATTTGAAAGAGAAAAGGGAGGTTATTTTGGAACTTCATGATGATCCTACACAAACTATACCTTCATCCATAAGGACCTGGACACAAGACATGATTCATTTCCTTCAAACTAGTGAGTGTCCACAAAGTCTTGACAGAGCTAGAAGAAGGTATTTTAGGCTACAATTCATTCTTTATGTACTTATTGATGGAGTGATTTGTAGAAATGAATTTTTAGGTTTTATTTTGGGGTTCATTGATTCATATTAGATTGACAAAGTATTGCATGAGTTTTATGATGGGCCAGTTGGTGGCCATTTTACTCCAAAAACTATAGCTATTAAGGTTATGAGAGCTGGATACTTTTGTTATAGATTGTTTAAAGACACCCATGATTGGGTAAGGAAATTTCAAAAGTGTGCTCTTTTTAATGGAAAACAAAATCTAGCTACCTTTCCTCTTCATTCAATCCAAGTTGAGCAACCCTTTATGTAATGGGTGTTAGATTTCATAAGTCTGATCAATCCTCCTTCTAGTGCTGGTCACAAGTGGGTGTTGATAACCATTGATTATTTTACAATATGGGTGGAAGCTATAGCTCTTAAGGAGGAAAATGAAAACTCAATCCTATAATTTTATGAAGGTATAATAACTACATTTGGATCTTTTTCAACAATCATTTCAGATAATAAATTTGACTTATTAAGAATAAGGACAAGTAAATGGGCTTTAAAGCATGGAATTTATCTTAGCACCACCTCTAAATACTATCCCCAAGGGAATGGACTAGCTGAGTCCATAAACAAAAACTTAATCAAGATCATAAAGATGAATATGAAGGAAAATCAAAGGACTTGGCATACCAAGTTGAAGATGACCATTTGGGCTAATAGGATCACCTCAAAGAGAGAAATTGAGAACTCACCATACACACTTATTTATGGAAGGGAGGCTAGGCTTCATACCTCCTTGAGTTACCATTTTTAGACCTCACCTATTAGTTATAATTGATGGAGAATGAGATCATGGGATTCATATTATGTGAGTTGATGGAGCTTGAGGAGACAAGAGATCAAGCTATGCAAACCATGACAACTCACCAAGAGAAAATAAAGAAGTATTTTGACAAGAAGTCCATGCCAAGGATTTTTATAGAAGGAGACATTATCCTAAAATGGGATGAAGATAGGGCCAAAATTGGAAATCACACAAAGTTTTATGCTTTTTAGAGTGACTCATATGTGATCATATAATACAAATAACACAATGATTTCCAACTCTCAAAGTTGGATGGAGAAGAGATGCATATCCCAGTCAATGGGATATATATAAAGCATTGTTACTAAAGTTATATTTTTATTTTATACATAGTTTCCTATTTTCCTTGTGTTCCCTAAGTGCTAATACACATGTGTGAGTTTGTCTTTGTCTTGTTTTATTTTTTCTAGGTCTTGTTGTTGTTGTTGTTGTGTGGTGTGTTTCTTTGAGTTTAGTTTTGGCATAATCTTTATTGACTGCATTGGCCCTGAGTTGGATAAGGCTACTGGTCTGGTCAGTATAGTAGGCATACCACCCCTAATGGTCACTAATTTGTTGACCAAATTTTGGCCCTTTACGCCAAAATTGGGCACCCTTTTTTTTAGAAAAACATCTAAATATATACTTTTTTCCAAGTCTAGTATGCAAGTTTCATTTAGAATAAGTGTTATTATATAATACATAAAAAACCCAAGTGTTTTTCTTTTGAAATCTTTGCTCTTTAGTATTTTGGATAAGTCCTTTGCAATGAATTCTTTTAGGAAAATTTCCTGAGGCAACTTTTTCAAAGGGTATGTTCAACTTTCCTGAAGGGTATCTTTCTCGCAATCAATGGTCCAATTCACTTTTCTAAAAGGTAATTTGAAAATTATCTAAATGTTACTTTCATTTTTCCTAAGGATACTTTACAATCTTTCTGAAGGGTACATTTGTAACTTTCCCAAAGGGCATTTTCTTTGGGAAGTGGACACTTGCATTTTTTTCAAAGAAAACTTTCCTTTTTAAAGGGATACTTTTAATAAATCTGAAGGAAAGAATTATTTTAGACATTTTATTTGAAATTTTTTTTTTGAAGGTCCATAACAATTTTTCTAAAGGGTAACTCAAAAGAAAAGGGTATCTTCAATCTTTCAAATAGTCACTTACAACTTTTCTGAAAGGCACTTCAACTTTTTCGAAGGGTAGGTGACAACTTTTTTGAAGGATTTTTTTAGGATAAGTGGACACTTTCAATCTTCCCGAAGGGAATTTCAACTCTTCAAAGGGATGCTTTCAAAAAGTCCAAAACATTGTTTCACGGGAAGGTGGACCATTTCAGAAAATCTGTAGGGTATATTTTCCTTTCAAAAAGGGTCTTTTCACTTTCCAAAAGGGTCATTCTAAAGAACCAAAAAGGGCCAAATATAAATCCTAAAGGAGTTATTTTGGAGAAATTATTTGAGAAATTATTTTGGAAAACTTGAAAAGGTACCAAGGACTAATTCTTTCAGACATTTTACCCACATAAATTGTTTGAGGCATAAAGGACCAAATGAAAATCTAAAAGTAAAGAATAAAATACCCAAACAAATTCTTTCAAGAAAGTTCTAAGACAAGAAATTTGAGGAAATAAAAGTCTACAGAAATACCCAAAAGGTGACGACCAATAAAACATTAATTTTAGACTAAAAAAACTAGTTGTTGGAAATTAAAAGGAAAGACTCGATGGGAACTTGAAGGTGAAGATAAGAGGTAACAAGTGGTAATTGTAACTGAGACATTTTGTTTCAGTTGTAACCTATTCAACTGTAGTTGATTTAATTGTAACTGAGGCTTTATTTTAGTTATAACTTATTATAACTCATCCATTTAGTGACATGACATAACTCACCGTCTTCTCTCCCATGTAAATATAACTGATCCTTTTAAGATGACATATGTCTTAGTGACCCTTAGACTTCATTTGATTTATCTATCTTTCAAGGATATATATATACATCCTCTTGGCTCATTCTGGGCCTCTACTAGTTATGGTGAAACTTTGGCCAGATTTGTACTTGTAGAAATCTTAAAGAAATAATACAAATTTTTACCACTCACATGTTGTACTATTGTGTATTGGTTCAAACAATTTTGTTATTATTTAGTGAGAGTTTATCTTTCCTAACTTTTTATCCTTGATTACCTACCAAATGTATAAAAAAAGTATTGTTACAGGTCCTTGTTAGTAATATTTCTCAAGTGTATGTATATTTTAGAAGTGGTTTAAGACTATATTCCTTTTTGAAATTATCTATTGATTTCCTAGATGTAGAGTGCCTTATTGAATCTAACATGTGAAACATTGATGTGACAATACACAAAGAGTTGTGGGTTTTGTGTGAAAAAAGCTTTGTTGGTCTTTAAGTAGTGTATTTTTAGTCAAATTGGGAGGACATTATTCATTGGTGCATCACCATTTTGTTTTCCTAGTTGTTTTACTTACCCTTTTCATATACAATTGATATATTAGAAAAAGCTTTAAAGGTTCATCAAGGGGAGTTATCCCTTAATCTAGAGATTCATCTCGATGAAATTGTCACCCAGATCAAGCGAGATGATTCCATTTACCACTTGGATGAGGAGAATTGAGCATATCTTTAAGGGTGAAAATACAAGAATCAAAAGTAAACTCAGAGACCTTCATTTACATATAATTATTTCTAAGAATGGTGGCCTATGCTTCATCAACCATCCTCATAAAGTTTACTATACTTTTTTGATAACCATTTCATTCACCCTATAGGTCTTGCCTTAGTTTGAGAAATTACATATGAATTAGTTATTGATATTGGTTCCATAGCATGTTGACTTCCTATGCTAATTATACTTATACTTGGTTTCATGTTTCATAGTGTTTTTATAGGTCAAGTTCATTAAGGTTGTAAAATAATCATTATTCTATGTGGTGGGAAGGTTTATACTATTTGTAGTACCTTCATACTTTGGTAATGGTTTAATAAGGTAGGGATAAGTTCACTAGCACATTATAAAAGTCTTATAAATTCCCTCACCTTTCAATCTTATCCTCCAAAGCAACATTCTATGAATTTCACTCATTGTACACACTTACATACAGTTTACCCTTTTGGATGGTCACCTACAGGTGCCCTCATAGAATCAGTAATGTTGAAAAGGAGTGTTGAGATATGTTAAGGTCTTTGAATTTAATGGAATAAATTTGGAACTATTTAATTAACTTGGAGTCTATTTAAGGTCAAACTAATACATACCATTCATGCTTGTAAACACATCCTACAAGTACCTCATAATTCACCTATAGATGCCCTCATAGAAGCTAACATCATTGAAAGGAAAGTGTCTAAGATAAGTAAGGTCTTGATAGTAGTGAAATTTCTTTGAAACTTGTGAAAATATCCAAACTACATTGGAAACACCAAACATGCATATGTTTAATAATAGTATATACTACCTACTCAGTTAGATGTTCACCTACAGGTGGTATGAACAGTAGACTGAGGCATGAAATAAAGAGGTGGGAGAAATGGTGAAGCTTATTAGGAGTTTTATAATTATAGTGGAACATTTAAAACCTTAATGAGGTTTCTTGTGGACAAATAGAGATTTGGATCATCTTCAAACACAAATTGACTATGTTTAGGACTATTTGCTCAAAAATTGTAAAACAAAGGCCCATGATCATTTTGGGGATAGCATGAAACATAGTTTCAAAGACTTATCATGCTTATAAATGGAAAAATATTGTATTAATAATATAGTAAAATACCATTTAAAATTTTTGAGGGTATAAATTCAATGCAAGTCAAAAGTTGAAATCCTTAAAGTGAACTAAAAAAAACACTGAAATACTACACTATTGTTTACAGGTTTGTAGTTAGGATTTTTTTTTGATGTCATAACTTGACAACAATACATTTAATTATGGATAAAATGGATTAATGGACTAAACATAATTCAAAGTGGAATTAATATTATTTTCATGATACTGATACATGGCTATGTAATATGTATGGTCATTTACAGTTTATACATATGGCCTTAGTGAGCACCTACAACCAACTTTGAGTAGCTGAGGTAGGTAGTGACCATAAGAATTGGGTTTTTGAGGGTATTACAAACCATTAAAAAGAATTTACTTAAAATAAAACATTTAATGAAATTATGGAATCAATAAATATCTCCAAATATCATGGTCAAGATTCTTTAGAGGGGTATGCACCTACATGCAAGGTTTAAGGGCAATTTCTCTCAGTCATGGAAATAAAACTCAGTAGGAGTCCAAAGAAAATAAATAGTGAGTACAATGATAAAAGTTTATATAATGTCTCTAATAACTCCAAAGGAAGGTGAATAAACATCATAATCAAGTCTTAAATAACTAGTACATACTTACAATAGGGGTCAATACAGATAGGTGTCTCAATCAATAGGCAATGAACATGAGGAGTGATGGTTATTATGTGATTGGCATTATATAAATGTGATGCATAAGTTTAAAAATGTTGATGAATTAACTCACTAATTCAAAGGAGGTCTGTAGTAATTATGACCAAGTTCAAAGGATCTAGATGTACCTATAAACTAGGTATAAAGGGCAGAGTACCTCAGTCAAACCAGTGACCTAAGCTTGATACTCAAAGTGGTGTCTTAAGACATTCAAAGAAGAAAAATAATCCAAAAAAAACAAGTTACTCTCAAAGGTTTATAAATTGAAATTTATCACAATTTTTAGAGAATATGTGTACTAGTAAACCCCTTTTCTCCAAAACATAGTTGATTGTGTTATCTCAATCAACAGACAATAAGCAGAGAGGAGGTATTATTGGTGAAAATTAGACATGAAATTTAAAAAAATGAATTTATATCATTGAAAAAATGTCTTGAGAACTTCAAGGAATGTTTGAAACATCATGTTAAGGTTTAACCATTGCAAAAAACTTATAGGAGTTACTATCATAGTAAAACACAGTCAAGAATGAGATGCGCAACCTTGTGAATATGAGAGTATGGAGAGTGCTTGAGAGGTTAGATTGTTATAATGAATATTGGAAACACTATATCATGTCCATGAAAATTTACATGGGCATTTTAAAATGAATATGGAATAGAGGAGTGGCTCAAACAAGCAAAATATGGTCTAAACCAAGAAACCCTCCACATAGTCCTATTGCTAATAGTTTGCCTCAAATTTTAACACTTTTAGAGGGTTTAATCATATGATAAAAGGATATATTTTTGTGTCTAATGTCTTAAAATTTTTATAAACCCCATACAATTATTTATTTGGTTAGACAAATAGGGGAAGTACTCCCTATTTTGTCTCACATAGGGGGTACTTTCCCTTAAGCAAAACTGACAGGTTTGGAAGGATGAGGTAGAAATATGAGACAAAAATCAAAAAAATATTTAAAGGATATGGGGTATGTTGGAAATAATCCATAATAACTTGAAAATCCTTTCAAGGAGGGGATAAACCAAATATAATGCTCAAAACCTTTAAAGTTATAGGTAGACCTATTGAATAAGGTTTAGGCTAAGGCCAAATGGGGGGATCATTCACCATTATAACATGAGATGTATATTAAAACTCATTTTTACATTTATATATGGGGTATGAATATTTTTTTAATCTTTTATAGTGTAAGAAAAAGCAAAGAAAGCCATTTTTTGACCTTAAAACAACTCAGACATGTAGGGAAAGAGAAAAGGAGCTCTATAGGTCAGGTTCAAATGCTCACATATTTTTTGAGGGTTTTATTGGAGGATATAGGAGTAAAAGGATGTTTATTAATTAATTTAACTATAAATTTGTGGAATTGGTTTTCAAATTCAATGTTAGGTTTTTATAAACACACCTCAATAGTGGAAGCATGCTTAAAGCTCTTGTTAAACCCTTGCAAGGACCATTTTGTGGAAATGAAGATAGATATACACTTTAATGGAATATTTTTACCATGAAAATATTATAATTTTAATATGACTCACTCAAGATCCATCACATGCTTTTTGGTTATATGGACTTGTATGAATAAGGGGCAAAATAGGGTATTTTTGACCATTTTTAATATTTTTTATATTATAAAAGAATATAAAGGATGAAAATAAATTTAAGAATAAATTTTTAACTTTTGATAACTCCCCATTTTCATTTAATTCCTTATAAAAACTCCTAAGTGCCTTAATAGGAGCTCTCATCTTAGCCAATCAAAACTAGCATATTAGACAAACTAGTGAGAAGGGTGGAAAACTTCAAGTGAGATCATTTAAGGTATGTATAATGGTTACAAGTATATTAAGGGTCTTAAAAATTTTCATCCACTCATTCAAATTGATTTTCATGAGAAATTGATGCCAATTTTGAGGACAAGTGTGTAGGGTACATGACAGAGGAGTTTTATAGACTGCAGGTGATGATAGCTCCTTTATAGATGATTATATAGGACCAATCCAAAAAAAAATTCATGAATAGGAATTATTTAACCCATTAAAATTAATTATAATCATTTTAACAATTATTAATTAGTTATGAGGTATTCAAGAAGCTAAAATCATGAAGGCAATTTTTTTGAGCCAATAAAGGGAGTTTCATGCCACTTTTCATGAAGTTCATGCCTTGAATTGACACTTGTGATTCCTAAAATTACATGGTTCATACAATATACTATTCTCATTAACAATTAACTTATTCTCTCATCTTGACAAGTGTCTTTGTGACCCTTGGACTTCTCTCTCTCTCTCTCTCTCTCTCTCTCAAGTTCTATAAAAACTAGCCATTTTGGCCATTGTACTTTATGCTCCACCTGAGTATGGAAAATACATGATCATTTGTATACATTTTTATAAACAATACTACTAATTTTTACCTCTTACATGACTATTCTTAGTGTGTTCATTTTGGATGTTTGATTTTGGATAAGTGATAACTCTTGTTTTCTTAGCATGATTGTTTCATTTTATCATCTATTTGTAGTTGGAAAGCTTCTTCTTGTAGGGCATGTGAAGTGTTATAGGAAATGTAAAATATTGATTGATTTAGTCTATTTATTAGTTCCCTCATATGCCTCTTGTCTAGTCCTCCTATCTTTGAACATTCATCCATAGCCTCACAACGTAACACTGATGTGAGAAGATGAAGATTGGAGAAGTGTATGTTCAATTTCTCCTTTGGTTTCAAGTATAACATGCATATGATTGGAATTAATCAATATATTTGTTATATCACCTCCCCTAGGATAGTTTGTTTTTAGTTATCTCTCTCCCTTTCAACCCCCCCCCCCCCCAAGTTTAGTTGTAGTTGTGATCCAAAGTGGTACATCAAGGGATGTATCCCTATCTAGAGATTCACATCATCCCTTAGGCTACCCACAAGCCTAGAGGTGTTTCCATTGTGCCACTTGGATGAGGAGAGATTTTCAATCTCCTCAAAGGGTGAAAATCTAAGTGAAAATAATATCTTTGCTAATATTATTTCTATTTCCACTCTTTCATATCACACTCTAACTATTTTATTTTATATTTCTATGCTACATTACCACACCTATAAGAAAGAAGACAAAAATTAAATTCTAGTCTAATTATGCAATGTTGCACTTATTTGTGTATATGCCTACTATGAACTTATTTATGTTAGGGATTGATATTAATGCCATTTAAATACCCAAAAAATGAGGTTTCCATCTAGATCACACAAAAAAATTATGCCTTTCTATATTATATGGTAGAATATATACGAGCCCTTCCAAAAATGTTTTAGCTTCCTTAGGTGAGATTGAACTTACTCTCATATAATAAAAAAATATCTTTAGTTAGAGCTTATTGTATTTCAAATTACAATCATTCCATGAATTTTGAATATGTTTATTATCTTCTTGATTCTAATTTTAAATCCACCTTATCTCTTCTATGTAGGTTAATTCAAATAATTGATTCTATAATAAATATTGTCACCAAGTTGTGTAATCTTTACAATTCAAAAGCTAGGTATGCATCACTTTATTGACAAGAAAAATTCCTTTCCATAGACCAATTGGAATGGAGTGAACCCTATTGCATGATTGTAGTTTGTTTTGTATTCCCATAATATTATCAAGATGGGATTTGTAAATACATAATATTTTAAAAATTTATCAATTACTGATTCTTTCTCTCTTGCAGGAACCCATCAAGGCTTAATATCTCTAAATGCACATCTTAAATGGTGCACTAGGAAAGGGGTGGGAAAAATATTGGTGCTTTGTAAGATTTTTGTTCCCTATACCACCATTTATATTAAAAACAAACCTCTCTTATACATTTCCCTAAGCTTTGACACCTCCCTTACACACTCCAAATATTTCACTGCCTCAAACAACCCCTACCTAAGCTAAAACAATGACCAAAACTATTTTTAGAAATGAGCACATTATAGGAGTAGGCCTAACCAATTGACCTAGTCTAGGACCTAACTTCTCTATTTATTAAAAAATTAGGTCAAGTAGGCCAACCATGTTTTCTAAAACTTTGGAAATATTTAGGGTTAGATATGGATATATAAAGACACAATTTATACCATCTTCATTATAGAGATATATAGATAGTCATTTATTTTCACATATATTTATCCACCATTCTGCTTAAGGAGTCATTTCTCAGGGTTTCATATTTCCTTTGGAGATAAAAATATTATCTTGTGGGAAAATATTTTGGATACAAAAGATAAGTTGTGTAGCCCAGAGCTGACCTATCTTTATTATCCTTATGACCTAAAAAAACCTATTGCAAATCACCATTATCCAAGGGAGAGATTGAGGCTTGATGGGTTCACCTTCAAGGTAAGTATCCTAGCTTTTGCTCCTATTTATTAGTATATAGATTTGTATGTGCTAGCTTATGAATATGTTTCTCTCTCCATGAATTAGGATTAAATCTACATTGAATTGAGTAGAGTTATTATTTTCATGTTTAATTTTAAGTTTATTATCCCCATTTGTGTCATAATCTTTGGTGAGCACTAGATTATATTTAATTTACTTTGTATTTAATTTTTTATAAACCATATGACCTAGATAAGGTTATTATGTGGTATTGCTTGACTAAAGGATTTGAAACCCTCTATAGTGATATTGTGTGGTAAGAGATCCCTTATTTATGTCTAGAAGATCCATATTGGTCATGACCTTGATTGTATAAATGTACCAATAAGCAAAATGGCTAATGTGATTTATCTTCTCTGAGCTATGATTGATTTGTAGATCAACTTCACTTTACCTTTTCATACATTATGGTGAACTTGACATGAAATAACACTTGAAATTTTTATTTCATGCCTTAATTTATTATCATTTATTTAATTTTTACATCATTGAATAAAATCTATCAAATTAGTTTAAATTTCTATGTGCAAGTTTAACATAGTCGATATGATCAAGTCTATTTTCTTTGTGTAGGTCATCTTCAACCATAGGTAACTAAATACATCCAATAAACTCACTTCACTTATTTACATACATAATTTTAGACTCAATCAACCCACTTGACCCTATTATCAGGTTAAAAACCTTCATCTAGATGGCATAGTATAAAAACAACAAATTCAACGTCTTTAAAATCATCAAGTTTATTCTCACCATCTTAATCATTTTTTAATTCATTATAGTCTTGTTTTTCACAATTTTTGGTCTATAAAACTATATCCATACAATGAACTAGGTTTATTAAATTGACTTAATTATGTAGTTTTCTTTATCACTTAGGAGACTCAGTCAACTCATTTGGTTGTATTTCTCTAGGCCTTACTTCAATAAACAGAATTGATCTAGTCAATTCTATTATGTACTATTTGTATAATTAATCATCTAAACTGACCTTGTACGCTTAAAACAAAGGAATTAACTCAAATTACTAGTAATTAACTCCTCTTTCATTTTGCTACTTAATTGCTTAAAGTATCACACATAAAATAAATAAGAAATTTGATTTGTCGATTTAGTCACACTATTTTTTTTATTCACACACTTTCAAACCACATAATATTAAAAAGCATTAAACAAATTCTACCCAAGGTCTACCTACTTGGATTTAATCACTAAGGGAGAAGCCAACTTAGTTTTCTATCTGAGAATAAATATGTGGTTGATGGTGTATAATGTAAAATCCCCTGATACCCTTATCATTGTAGGATTATGAAGTGAGGGGGTAGGCCCTAATACCAAGCCAATATAATCACCAATATAGATCCTTTTTATCCTTAACTACCTAAAACCATCCTTAGATTAGTTTTCTAGTTTTTTTTATAACCAAATCCCTATCACATTTATTTATAAAATTATAATTTAAAACATTCAAGAATATGTATACACATAATATTTTTAACTTTTATTGATTACTGACACTTTCTATCTTGCTAGAACCTATAGAGTCTCAATCTCTCTAAGTGCATGCCTTAAGGGGTGCACCAAGAAAGGGGTGGGTAGACCATCAGTGCTTCATAAGATTGTTGTTCCTTTTTTCATTTTTCATCCACACACTAACCCTCTAAAACCATTAAACCCAAGATTATTCTTCTTAGTTATACTTATTCATATCACTTGCTATGTTTTATCCTTCATTTATTACCTTAGCACCCTTTTGACCTATAAGATGTGCTAGGTCAACCAGGTTAACCTAGCACATTTTAGGGACTTTTTATCTCTTTTGGTTTGTTGTCCTCTTGGCCAACCTAGCACAAACCTAGTGAGTTAAACCCAAAAACATGTTAGGTCAACTAGGTTGATCTAATACAACCGACCTTTGCAAATGGTTTTAAGGTAAGATACTACTATATATACAAGTTCATTTACCACCATTTAATAAGAGATAATAATTACATGAATAAGTGCAAATGAATATCTACCTATTGAGCATTCTAATTTCAGAATAAATCTTTATGGTTCAATACTTTATTTGGAGCTCCAATCTCATCTTGTGGATAAGTATTTTGGATACTTGGATAGGTTGTGTAACATAGATCTGATTTATCTTAGTTGTGCTTACATACCATGACAATATCTTACAAAGCACCTTAGCTAAGAGGGAGATTGAGATTCTGTGGGTTCATCTTCAAAGTTAAGTATTCCTAATTTTATCCCTCCTTTATAAGAGTAGATAGATAGTAAATATATGTTCTTCTCTACCATGTGTTAGGATTTCATACACATTGATGTGATTATATGTCTTATATAGATGTTTAGTTTTTTATTTTTTTGTTTCTAACCCCCACTTTATGGTATATGATTTGGTGTGCACTAGATTAGATTTTATTTTCATTTTATTAGATTAGTGAAATATTGAATCATAAGACTCTTTTAGGGTTTTATGATTATGTTAGACTATAGGATTTGGAACCCTACCTCACATGGTGTGATGTGACAAGTGATACCCTAATTAGGTCTAGTGGGTCCTCATATTTTTCATGTTCTTGATTAACAATTGTATGCTACCCAATCAAAAGTGTAGGTGTGTGCTATCCCATCTGATCTAATATTGATTTATGAACATGATTTATTTTTGATTGCATACATTCTAGTGAACCCAATGTGAATAAAACACTTACAAGATTTATTTCATTTATTTTTTTTCTTTTTTTTAATATTTTTATCATATCTTTAATATGTTGGATTGACCCTATCAACCCAATAATTTATCTCTATGCATAGGTTTGCATGAACAGGTAACTGGCTCAATCAACTTGACCTAGTACAAGTTTTTAGAAATTGCATAATTTTGTTTAGAAAAATAGATAAACTAGCTCAACTCAATACAAGTTTTTTTAGGTTTTCAAAATTCTTTTTCAACCTACTAGGTTAACCAAGTCAACCTAGTGCATTTTCAACACTTATTCAGTAGGTTCCTATATAGCTTATTCGACCAGATCGACCTATTTTATAGGTTTTTACAAATTTTATCTAAGGTATTAGAACAAAAATATTCTCATTTTCATCTCTAAATCATTCAGGTTAATTTCTATTCTTCTGTATCTTTATTTTTCTACACTTTCCTTTCATAGTTTGTAGTCTTCAAAACTGCCTCCGCATAGTCAACTGGGTTGACCCTATGGAAATGTTCTTTGTTCTATGTTTGTTAAAATAACTAAGTCAACCTGACTAACCTAATTCAATTTTAGACTTTTCTTCCATAGTATAGGTACGACCCTATCAACCCTATTTTATATGATTGTCAATATAGTTTCTCAACTATATCTTATTTCAAAGTTGGAATTAACCATATATGTTAATCACATATTTATTTGAAGTTGTTTACATGAATAAAATAGTTCACATAATCTAATTATGGGATTTTAAATTAATAACTTAGTTGTAATATTTATATTTTATGCACACTTAACCAACCCACATAAACATCAATAAGCATTTAAACATTTGACTACTTAAGCCAACCTACTTGGATTTTATCACTAAGGGAGAAGTTGACTTGATGCTTTGGTCAAGTATAAATAATGGTTAATGGTATATTTTGGATAATCACCCATTACCCTTATTGTTATAGTATGTGAAGTGAGGGGGTGGGCCCCAATACCAAGCTTGTATCATTACCATTATAGTGCCTTTCATCCTAGACTTGCCTGGAACTGTCCTTAGATTGCTATCTAGTACCTTTCTTACAACTAATTTCCTTTCACACTTAAAAATCATTATTAATAATCTAATCAACATTCTAGGTTGACCAAATAGCTAACTTTATTTTCAAGTTGTTTGCTTTATCTTTGATTAATTATGTGTGAAAAATATTGCATTAGCCATCATTAGTGCAAGATTTTGCTTTATGTGCACCAATTGGATTGGTTAGCATAAATTAAATTGACTATTTATTTCCCATTTAGTATTTAATTCTTTCTTACATTAATTTAAATTAGATTTATTCAATTCATAGCTTGTTATCAGCTTTCTTTTCCTCCCTATCTACTATATTTGGTCAACCCTATCGACACTGTATCTTTTTCAACCCCTATACACTATGCTAGGTCAAATTGGTCAACCTAATACTATTTAGAACATCTTTACCTCTTTCTACCAAGTCATTATTCACTGAACTAAGTTGGCCTTGTAGAACCTATATAGTTTTAAAATCCCTATTTTGCACTATGTCAATTAGGTCAACCTAGTACTATTTTAGTCACTTTCTGATGTTTTACTTTCTCTTATTGGCTCTTTTCCTTTTATCATGGACTTTTTTATTCATGATAACACTAAATTTTAGTCAATATACATGATATAATTCACCAATCCTAATAGGGTCTCCCATAGACAAATTAGGGATCCTTTCATGAATGCTAGTAAAGTTCATATTTCAACCTATACGATGAACTATGAAACCCATCCTCATACCCGTTTGTAGCAAAACCCTCCTCTTCTCTTATAGGATCAGATTGAGTTAGATTATAATCTTCAAATGATTTTTTTTATAATGGAATTCCCTCAATATAGATGGAAGGATCCTTATATCATCTATAACCTCATGATTAGCCATCAAGTTGAAGAGCCTCATTCTCCTACTCCCACTTTCTCAACTACATTTAGGGGTAAAAATTTATTTTCTTCTCAACCTCTTCCTTCAATATTGAATCCTTATGCCATGACATCTTCTTCTACCTCCATGCTTAGTATCTCAACTAACAGGGCAGGTTCTACATCTAGTGGGCCTCTCATAAGATCCACTTTTCTTAATCCTTCCACTAGCTCATAATTTGCTACCCAAGGCACTCATGCTTATAGTTCTTCTTCCTCTCAACCATTTACTAGTCCATCTTTTTATTCACAAGAAAAATTTTCCTCTAATGCCTCAAATTTTCATAGCTCTTCTCAAGTTCATATCAACACTAATAGTGGTACCTAAGACACTAACACCAACACAAACACCAATGCTACTTCTTCTAATAACGCTAATCAAAATCATCAAGTATTATTGTAAAATTTCAATCAAATAAACATATTCTAAGTTCATAATATGAATCAAATGATGAGAATGCAAAACCACCTTCTTAATCTTCAATCCAATCCTTAACCAATGACTTGGGGCACACATAACCAAAGTGTTCTTCCTCCTCCTGTTCGATATTGTTAATATAATATAATTCCTCAACCTCCATTAGTCAACAAAGTAATCAAGCATTTAAAAAATTAACCTCTTACCACCTAAATTTCTAACATTGACATTGGAGGTATAACACCTACAATTTTTTATAATGGATAAATGATCCTTCTCTTCACCTCAAGACATTTGGAAATCTTTACAAAGATTGGGTCAATTTAAATACCTTTGCCATTACCACAATTTTAGCCAAAACCCTAATATGTGATGCCTTGGATTGGTGTAATCAACTTAGAACACATTCTATCACTAGTTTGGAGGACTTAGTAAATGCTTTAGTGCAATACTTTCAAACCAGTGATCTTCTAGAGAACACTTTGGCCCATTTCATCAATTTAAAACAAAATGAAAATGAAACTTCTCAAGACTTTTTAAAGTAATGAAAGAATTTATCAAATAAATGTGAACATAACATGGTAGATGAAAATCTCTTTCATCTATTTACAAATGCTTTATTTCATAAATTATAATATCGAGTCCATACCCTTTCTCCACATAGCTTTAAAAAATCTATCGATCAAGCCAAAAGATAAAATTTCCTCATGCATCAATTCGAGCCACCCCAACCTTTCATGGGCCCTTACCTATTAGTAAAGAAAAAAATTAAAAAATATTACCCATGATGGTATTAATGATTCATTTGACACCATTCACAAATTACAAGCTATTGTTCCTACCCCTTCTTTAGAACCAACTCCTTCTCAACAATACACTAATCCTCATTTCTCAATAAACAACATTAATGTCCATAAGCCTTTATCCTCAACTGAATTGCTTAAACATCTACCCAAACCTCTTCTATGATATCTTTACCCTAATTGACCTATGAAATCATGGTATGATCCTAATAAGATTTATTGGTTTCATGATAGTTGGGGTCACTCTCACAAGACTTGTAGACAAATCCAAAATTTAGCCATGGACTTTCTTATTGGCCCAAATTTTGATCATGATTTTATCATCCATAAGAATCAAAAAACCTATTAGATTACTTTCAAATACTATAAATCACATGATAAAAATTAAGACTTAAATCAAGCAAATGTTCATTTAGCTATCTATAAAGACCCCTTGCCAAATAATCAACCAATCTAAGAAGGTCTAGATAAGCCCACTTCTTCCACCAATAACATAGAAAGTCTTGTTGAACCAAATTATAAAGAGAATGTGGTTAGCATGAGAAATATGTGAAGAGTGGTGGATTTCATTGATTTACAACCTATCTACACTCCTCCTTCCCATAAGACATATCACGTTATCTAGGATTATTCTTCAACTCATTTAAATGAGTTAGGGAAAGAAGATATTTTGTTTTGATGATCTAATTTATGATTCTACCTTGGATGGCACATCCCATGCTATTTCTACTTATCTCCCATCATGTTACAATACTACTAACAATCCAATTTCTACTAACACTTCTTCTTCCAAACTTCAAGATCAATCTAATCCAAATATTCTTCATCACCAAATGATTTACAAAATTAGTCTCAACCTTTTCATTATTATCAACACAAATTTCAATGCTATTCAAATCCACCTTCTAAAGATCTTCTTAATCATTATGTACTTATATCTAACAATACCCTTATGGGTTATGATGAGTGGGATCCCATTGCAGAAATTACTAATATTCAATCCTAGATACCTTTCCTTAAACTCATGAGGACATCTCCATGTCATAGAAACCAACTCATGCAACTCTTATTTGAGATGAATATTCCTCACCCTGCTCTAATAAGATAGGAGGCTACTTTATTTGGATCTAAAGATAGTATCTTATAGCAATGTGAAGAGATGTCCATTAACATGGATGAAACTACAGACACTTATCTTTCTTTATGATTTCATATATCATCCATGATTCCATATGAGATTATACTTCATGTAGATGACCTTCCATTATTTATTAGCATCCAAATCAGTGATATCCAAGTTAAAAAATCCTTGATTGATGAGGTTTCTATCACCTATGTCACTTCCCTTGATCTCATTAAGACTCTTGGGTATTCCAAATGTAATATCAAGTCTACACGTAACACATGCCAAGGATACAATAGAAGGAAAATTCCTCCCTTAGGGTGTGTGTAGCTTCTCATTACCATCCCACCTATCACCATTCATGTGAAGGTGATGATATTCAACTTTCCCCTTTATTATAACATCTTGCTTGGTAGGCCATCGACTCATTATATATGAGCTATCACATTTTCTACTTGCTAATGCATAACATTTCCTCACAATGGAGCCATTTAAAATATTTTAAAGAGACACTAACCCTTGAAATTTTGAACAATTCCAAGATTGTGGTGTCTTCAAGATTCCTACCCTTGAGCCTTTTCCTAGTGTTCCATTCCATGAGTCATAACATCTTAACTTTCTAGTCAACTCAACTAGAGATTACAATGGGCATCCTGAGCTCATTGGTAACATTCTTTCCAACCTTTTAAACTCCAATGATGATGATCCTAATAAAATTAACTTAAAGATAAAAAATTCCAATATCTCACCTCATCTCATCTCATAGCTTTTTGATTACTTATAGCCTCTTTCTTAAAATCTTCCTTGGGATGACATTCTCGTAGTCTTAACTAAGACTAGGAACTTTATTCACCAATCTTCCTCTGATGACAAGGTCATCTCAACCTGTGTCATTGATCTTCATACTCTAGATTATGATGATGGCTATTCTTTAGATGATCTTATTTTAGGTATCCTTATCTAAGCCCATGATGCTAAGATTTTTCATTACCACTCTTCTTTACTTGATTATTTTCATGAATCTCATCATTCTCTTTCATTTATAGTTCTTGATTCTTGAAATTTTCCTCTTTATCATAGAGTAGAGATGGCATTGATACCTACAATTTTTGAGGAACCACTTCAAACAATGCTCTTAGATCATGCTATGACTAGACCTTATCACTTTTCCACACCTAGGGAAATCCTCCTTAGACATTCTATAGATCCTACTTCTCCTTTAGTAGGGCTAGCTAAAGTTAAACCATTTCCTTTTTCCACTCTAGTTGAACCTATTTATTATGCTACTATTGTTGAACCTATTCTTGCTTCTCATCCTTGTGCTTCTCCTATTGAGCCTAGTTATAATCCTTCCCCATCATCACCTTCCCTTGATGATGGTTTGATTCTACTTCCTACGATGGATCCTTTACCCACCAAATGGGCCGATGAGTCCTCTTCAGCTTCTTCCATTCCTATTTCACCTCCTTCCATGAGTGCTCCTAAAACCACTCAAAAGTGTATTTATTGTTTCCATAGGATAGATAATCATTCTTCCACCTTAATGTGTAGACTAATTACCTAGTGAATACTAAATTCTTGAGTTTTATTAATATTAATTATCAACCTAGGGTACGTATGATTTTCAAGGATGCCAACACTTTATATGCATTATTGATTCATAAATCAAATTACTTTACTAGTTACAGTACAATGAACTTATGTTGAATTCACTAGATAGTTATACTATGAAACTATTATGATAGAAATAATTTAAACTTATAAATAACACATGCATCACACTTTATATAATTATATTAATAATGAAATATACATACACTCTTAACTAAGGAAGGTTAGGATCTTCACAACTCCTTCCAAGGGGGCCCTTCCTCATTGAGAACTGAGTTCTAATCCTTCTCTGAGAGATTTACAAAAGATTATTATTAAATCAAATTTCTCATTAATCAAATATATAACAATTCAATATTTCTATAGAAGATTATAATTCAATGAATTGTATAGTTATATTAACTATCCAATCATCAATTTCAACTCACTAAGTCCTAATTTGATCTAGGTTCTACCATCAAGTATAGAAGGTAGTTTATTTACTTCTAACCAAAGACACAAAAATAGGAAAAATAAAAAATACTTTAGAAACTACCTCAGTCAAACTTCAAGTGGTTAGTAACCAAAGTTACTTGTTTTAGGCTTAACTGGATTAAAGATAAGGTATACTATTTTTTAATTTTATTTATTTTTGTCTCCTTCCCATTGTCCTTGTCTTTCTCATCTTTGACATCACATCCAAATTTACTTACATTTAGGGAGTCTATACAATATCTATGGTCCTTTCTAATCATCCATTTGGTTCCCAAGAAAGTTGTATGTTGCCTTAATATCTAATCACAATAATATCTCTATTTTTTATAGTGGCTATAGGCAACCTATAGGTGAAGCCTACATTTTATATAGGCACTCTGTAGTGGCTACAAGAAAATTGTAGGTGAAGCCTAAAGTTTCTATGGGAAAGCTATAAGTGAAGCTTATAGTCATTATGAGGAACTTGTAGTGGCTATAAGCAACCTGTATCTGGAGCCTACAGTTGCTATAGGAAGCTTATAAGTGTTGTGCCCAAATGAGATCTTGTAGCCTTATGTTATCCTTTAAATACTTGTTAAATAAAGTTACACAAGTATAATATAATCAAGGAAAAAATATCATAATTAATAACATAACACAACACACATATATATCAATGCACACACAAAATCATAAATTTATTCATTCATTTGTAGAGTCATGGATGGTTGTGAGTATTTACATAGGAAAAGATATATACTAGGTATGGATGAGAATTATAAAATAGATCAATTAGTGGACTCATCACACCCATTTTCAAAAGTTATCACAATATCTTGATACCTTTTATCCTTCTTCCCCATCATCAGACAAAGTCATACCTCTCCCAAAGGTACTTCTTAAATATTTACCTAAGTATGGTGAGGTATATTACCTATGGTACCTATTTGGAATGCATCAAATTTATCATTATCATATTATTCAACATCTTAAATATCATATTGTAGCCATCCCTAGACCATCTACCATTCCTTTTATAGGTCATTCTCATAAGAAGGCTCCTCCTTCTCCCATGTCTCCACCTCCAGTGGTTTTATCACTTCCTATGGTCCATTCACCACCTTTTGTATCTCCACATATGATTCCTTCACCTATGGACCATTCCTCACTTATGGATTCTTCTCCACCTATGAGTTCTTCACCCATGGATCATTCTTCACCTATGATTCCTTATTTTCTTATAGATCTTATTTCCATACATTTTCTTGAGCAGCCTTTGCCTAAATTTCCTCCTCAACATGATCCTTTGAGCATTCCTAATTTTTAGCTAAGGAGAATAGAAAAGAAGTATTTTCCCAATATTCAATGAAGATTGATGAGACATTAGCTACAATATGTATTCAACTCCATAGATATTTATTTGATGTCTTGGATAATGTGTATGGATAGATTTACCAGTATTTATGAGCACATGCATGGTGCTTTCACATTTATATTTGGAGTGGACATGTGCTTCACTCATATTTTTTTTTATCTATTTGATTATATCATTTGACATTGTGTCAAATTATTTCTTATCTTATATGATGTTTCTTCTTCTTATTGTACTATAGTTAGCTTATGTTATCATTTTACATTTTGCATATATTTTTATTTTCTTTATCATTTCTATTTCCCCCTTATCATTGATTTCTTTTCCTTTAGATTTTTTCTCAAAACTCTTCCCTTATATCTTCATGATTGTTTGCTTTCTTATCTTTATTTTTCACAAATAGTTGTCATGGTGACTTGGTTATATTTATCTTCTTCCCTTTGGTTATTATCTCCTATTACCATGTGATCAGTTTGCAAGCAATATTTCTCATTACTATTTCTTTTCACTAGTCTTCCTTTGGATCTCCTTTTTCCCTTCTTCCCTTTTCTACAAACTAAGCATATACATGATTGAGACTTGAGATCACATGCTTAATTCCTTGTCAAGTCTAAGTGTTCTAGTCAGTATTTTATCTTAGGTTATATATCTTCCTTTAGCCTTAGTCTACAACTCATTCATGTGTATCACTATGTCTCTCATAATTGGTCATTCCAAATCTATATGGAGGAGGAATCTTAAAAAGCCTTCAAAATAAAGTTAAAAGCCAAATTATTTAAGCAAAAGGTAATGATATAAAAAGGCAAAAATATTGAATATTCTTAAAAGTATATTCATACTAAAATACATTATATGAAGCATGTCTCCTTTTTATACTCAAAGTTCAACCTCCAAAATTGGCCTCATGGTAGAGCCAAGGTCCTTTGGGGTGTGGTAGGCTAGTATATTAGAAGATGAGAATAAAAAAAATATTTTGGTGCTACCTACTTTCTCAAACAAGTACCCAATATTAGTAGTAGACCGATGACTCTATAAGGGGTCTTGAAGAGTGGGGAACATGTCGTGTGAAGGTAGGTCCATTTTAATTTTCCTTGTAGTAATCTACCATCATGATTTGATCTTCGTATCACACCTATTATCCTACAAATATTTATGTCTATAACATGTGGGTTTCCTTTGTACATAGATGACCACTAGTTACTTAGTGTATTTTAATGTCCTTAGTATGCCTTTTACCTCCTAAGATATTCTCATAGATGCCTAAGTATTGATTATTACACTCCCTTTTTCATTATTTTTCCTTTATATTTCCTATTGGGAAATATTATTTTACTTTTTGATCACTCCCTATGGGATATCATTTGTGAGTTGCTTTATAAGACCATAGATAGGGCTCGACATCCCTCAAAATTACCATTTTTTCCATTTTGTTACCCACATCCTTGATTAAACATTAATTATCCTTCTACTTACCAGTTTTTATTTGGTACCCAATGGGTTTTTATTTTGTGAGTTGTAGTGTAAGATTATGGATAGGACCCGACCTTCCTCACAAAATTTTCTAATAAAAAAGTCACCATCAAAACTTACATGTGTCAAATATGAGATAATATTTGAATGATTATGAGGTTACACATCATTAACATGCTTCCCATCTTGATATTTAATGTGTTTTATGTTTACTTCATTTTTCTTTTACCTTTTATTTTCTTATTTTATGAGTGCATGTAATATTATAACCACATCTTGAATTTTTCATACTTCCCAGCTTGAATTAGTATGATAAATTTAAGACCAAAATTAATTTTGTTTTTCTTTTGTACTTCCCATCATGATATAGTATAATTTATTGACTTAATTTTGATTTATTTTTATTACCATTTGTGCCCTTTTACACACCTTCCATTTTATTACATTGTTTATCATACTTCTCAATGTGATATTTAATATGATTTTACTTGTTTTAATTTGATGCAAAAATATTTTACATTGGTTTAAAAATAAATCCCATTTTACCATCTTGATTGCCATTTTCTTGGATTTTTATACTTAGTCATTTTTTGTTATTACACATTTCCCAACTTGAACTAGTGTGTAAGTGAATTTTTGATTGATTATATTTTTCCAAGTCCTTTTTCACCTATTTATTTTTAACCATGCATGTGTACTCCATAATGATAGAAAAGGAACCACCCTACATATATTTCCTATAGAATTTACAACAAAGCTAAATACATGTGCTAGAAATAAATATATCCAAAAGAATCCACAAACACAACCATCATAAAGAAAAAATACACAACCAACAACAATAATCCAAAATGATACATCTATATATATATATATGATGAGTTTGATACAATATATACAACCATATATAAAACCTCAGCACTAGGGCTAGGCTCCATCATGTCTATCTCATGGCTTAGCCATGATGCCTATTGAGGCCTTAGTTTGAATCCTTGAAATAGTACACTATAATGAGGTATTCCATGATATTAATCCATCTACCTATCCCTATGATCATTCTATCTGCACCTATGCCTACACCAACTCAACTTGGGTAGCTATATGTGTCTATGTTATCTAATTTTACATTGTTGTATAAGATTGAATCATTTATGTCACTATCTCTTGATGTATAACTCTCTCATCTCCTAAGGAATTCTAGGCATATAACTCACATACACCCATCTCTATTGGTGGTTTCATCCTCTCTCTACACCTATATCTACCTTGTTGCCTCGCTAGCTAATCTGAACCAACTCACTTAAGTTAGGATAGATGGTACTCTTAGATCCTCTAGTGTCATGGGGTCATATAGATATAGAGTCTCATATAGGATGTCATGGAGTGATACCCTCACTAGGGACCCCCATCTCTCTTCCTAATCCTTAGGTACACCTATAAACTCACATTATATTGATATTAACTCATTATCATATCTTATAATATCTATCTATATCTCTCTACTACTAAATACAAAACTTAAGAAATGTTTCAACCATATTAATACCTATCTATGTCTCAACTCTTATGATATCATCATCCACATGATCACCTAACATAGTCTCCCCATTTATGCATCCTCCTAATACCTCCTTGGTAGGTTGCCTCCTCAGCTCAAACCTAGTTGTCATGGCTCATGTTTATCTCAGCCTCTATTTGAGTGGTCTCTCTACCATCTCCTCTAGCTCATCTATGTGAGCATCCATGATGTTTATAGTCTCCAATATCTCCTATCTTTGTCACCATCATGTCCTTGGTGGCCATTGCTCATCTCATTGTAAGGCTGGTAGTTGTACATCTAGTATCTTTGCCTCCTCTACCTCTTCCTCTATCACTCCTAATGCCTAACCAGTCCATGGTTGATTCCAACATAGCCTCAGTGTTGACCTCACTATCAATGGTCTGAGTCCCCTCTTCCTTTGTGGTTCTCTCACATTTTGAACCCATTGGTCAGACATTAATATCGATGTCACTAGATGAGGTAGGCCCATTTATCCTAGCACCTATGCCACTAGATGTGGCTCTTTCCACCATGTATAATATCCAATCACCTCTCTCCTCTTTAAAACTAGTGTAACTATGTGCCAACTCACCCATGTAGTTATTATGTGCCCATATGGATGCCACATGATGTCTACACATCTCACTGACTATAGTGTTAGCATATGGGGTACAACCCATGATAATTGGTCCTCCCTCCATCTTTGCACTCAAGGTGACCCATCATAGACCACATGGGGCAACATAGCTAGTCAATACATGGGAAATTTCTCATATATCCATGTTATAAATAGTATGATTAGTCCCATAGTATTCTACCCTCTGACCAACATCTCAAATAGATCATGTATGAGGTGGATCTAGATGATAAAACCTAGATCATATATTACTCCCTCCTATAACATCATCCTACTTAAGGCTACTATGAATATTGGTACCTTGTTATTCAACTTATAACAAAGCAATCACTATGTCATAAGGCCTATCACCACCTTCTAAAGGTTTGGAATCTATGATATATACATGTTATCCATACTGACTCTCCGTCCTCTCAATATCATTTCTGAGCTTATAACCTACATGGCTAAGGTTTTCCTCTCCTCTAAGTTATCCAATATCCCTATGGTTATTGGTGCTCTTCTTATGGGTAGATCAAGGATGGTATGGAAATCATCTAGTATGATACCCACCTCTATCACATCCCCATCTACCTCCCATCTGAAGGTGTTAGTCAATTATTCCTAGCATCCCAAGAACATGACTAATAGGTCAGCACTGAGGGGGATCTGACACATCAACTATACCTCCTAGACCCATGGCTACTAGTCTAACTCAATCTCCATCTGACAATGTAACTAATAACTCTAGTAACAAAACACATTCACCAACCTATAGAATCTTGGCCATCTCTGCAACCAAGAAACAAAAAAAGATGTAATAGTTCCTCCATGTCATGTATAATCATAATACATTCTTTACACATCATTTTTACAATTTTAATTAAAAATAAGCCTAATTTCTATTACTTTATTCATTTTATCCTATTGCTAGCTTTCTTGGTCCCTCTTGCCCTCCTTTGATCATTATGGGCCATTCTATCCCTCTTTCAGCATTTTGCATGCTTTTCCATGCTTATTCTATTTCCCTAGTCAACCTAGTTTAACCAAAATTTTCCTATTTTTATCATAGTTGACTTCAAATTCCAAGTTAACCCTCTTATATTACCTTCCCTAGTACCGAGTTTTCATTATGGCCCTTACAAACTAGTTACTCACTCCATTCTCGGTTTTTAGCCTACGATTACACTAGGTCAACCCATACCTACTAGGTTGACCATATGGATTCTACCTTGTTTTATCATACTAGGTTGACTTATTCAACTTAATACATTATGTGTGTTGACCTAGTACATTTTTCCTAAAATGTGCATTTCACTCACTTTCTTCCTGAATCCTTCAAACCCATTTCCCATCTTCCTATTTTTTACCCTTAGAATCTAATTTTTCTTGATTTTGACATATACAAATGCTTAAAATCAAATTTTATAAAAAATTCACTTAATTCAATCTAAATTTCAAAAATTGGTTTGCGATCCATAGTTGCATACCTATAGTGCCCCTGCTATCACCTCTAGGTGTCCTCCTCATCTAACATGTCATTCCCTTACCATCCTAGCCTTAGTTGGTCTCAAATATCTCTTTTCTCTCTTTCAAAATTCAAAATTCCAAATGAATTCTCTTTTTCCCTATTTAAAACCACTTTTTAACAACACAATTCTTTCCTCTATTTTCAAGCAGATTCCTTGTTTTGCCTCTATCTTTGTTTCTACTCATCCATTTTATAAACCATAAAATGTGTTAGAATCATGATGGCATAGACATGATTTTATACTATCATATGTATATCTTCCAAAAATTTCAATTTTTGGCTATTTTTTGCACTAACTTCTATAGGTTCACCTAGTGTACTCTATATTGGACACCTTCACATCTCTTTCAGTATATTTATTTATCTACAACACTAAGGTAATTTAAAGGTATGATAATTTATCATATTTTATATGTATTGTACCATACTTAGCATCAACATTGTGTGTTATCATGTTCTCTTCTGAAGCACCATCCTATGTAGCACTTACATGACATGTGATGAGCTTCAATTAGGGCATATGTATACACATAATATTTTTAAATTTTATTGATTACTGACACTTTGTATCTTGTAAGAACCTATTGAGTCTCAATATATCTAAGTTCATGCCTTAAGGAGTGCACTAGAAAAGGGGTGGGTAGACCATTGGTGCTTCATAAGATTGTTATTCTTTTTGCCACTTTCCATCCACACACTAGCCCCTTGAAACCATTAAATCCAAGCTTATTATTCTTAGTTCAACCTATTCATATCACTTTCTATGTTTTATCCTTCATTTATTGACTTATTACCCTTTTAAACTATCAGTTATGCTAGGTCAACTAGGTCGACCTATCATAGTTTAGGGACTTTTTCTCTCTTTCAGTTTGTTGGCCTTTAGACTGACCTAGCACAAACCTAGTGAGCTAGACTCAAAAATGTGATAGGTCAACCAGGTTGACCTAGCACAACCAAAATTACCAAATTATTTTAGGGTGAGATACTAATGTGTGTGTGTGTGTGTGTGTAAGGTCATTTACCACCATTTCATAAGAGTGAATAATTAAGCAAATAAGTGAAAATGAACATCTGACTATTGACCATTCTGTGTGGGGAATACAGATTTAGGGTCTAATACTTTCTTTGGATCTTTGATCTCATATTTTGGATGATTGGCTAGGTTTTGTAGCCTAGAGCTGATTTATCTTAGTTATCCTTACATACCATGATAATATCTTGCAAAGCACTTTGGACAAGGGGGAGATTGGGGATCAATGGGTTCATTTTCAAAGGTAAGTATTCCTAACTTTATTCCTCCTTTGTAAGAGTATATATATATATATATATATATATATATATATATATATATATATAGATAGTGCATTTGTATTATTATCTTCTATGTATTAGGATTCCATATACATTGATGTGAGTATATGTCTGCTATGCATGTTTAGTTTAGTTGTTTATTTATTTTATTTATAACCCCAACTTTGTGTCGTAAGATTTAGTGTGCACTAGATTAGATTTACTTTTCTTGTTATTAGATTAGTGGAATATTAAATCATAGGACTTTTTTAGGGTTATTGTGCAATTGTGTTAGACTATAGGATTTGGAAACCTACCTCACATGGTGTGTTGGATCCTCACAGTGGTCATGCTCCCACTTAATAATTATATGCTCCCCAATCAAAAGTGTAAGTGTGCTCTATCCAATTAGATATAGGATTTATTTATGGACATGATGAATTTTAAATTACATACATATGATCACATAGATTATCATTTCTATTTTACCTACTTTCTATTTGATAATTATATGATGTATTATAAAATTTGTATCAGCTAGTGTTGGTATAAGGTTTATGCTATGTGCCACAACTAGATTGGCTAGTTTGACCCATTTTCCTATTTGTTTATTTCAATAATTATACAAATAACACTAGATCATCCATAATCATGACTATCAAAACCTATCTTTACCTTCAAAACCCAATCAATCTATTTAACTATGTCTCATATAGTATTTGTTTTCCCCTAAAACATAGTCATTCTATTCGACCTAGAATCTTATAGAATGTTTATTCTATTTTCATTCAACATATATTTGACCTATTTAATTATGTGTCTTTTAGACTCCCTTAGTTTCACCACATGGAAAACATAATCAACTAGTTCAATTATGTCATTTATAGCCTATCTTACCTACTATCTTACAAGATAATGTCAACTCATTTGACCTGATATCTTACTATTTGATCATGTATACACATAATATTTTTAAAATTTTATCTATTACTAACACTTTGTATCTTTCAAGAACCCATTGAGTATTAATCTCTCTGAGTGCATGCCTTAAGGGGTACACCGAGAAAGGGGTGGGTAGACCATTGGTGCTTCATAAGATTGTTTTCCCTCTTTCCACTTTCCATATACACACTTGTCTCCTAAAATGATTTAATCTAAGCTTATTATTCTTAGTTTTACCTATTCTAGTCATTTTTCATGCTTTAACCTCTATGTTCTTGCCTTGACCCCCTTTCACTAGTTGACTGTACTAGGTTGACTAGGTCGACCCTATATACTTTTTAGCCTCTAATTACTGTATAGGGTTGATTTGGTTGACCTTGTACTAATTAGGGTTATTTTTCACTTGGAGTTTTGTTATCCCTTTGGCTAACCTAGATCGATACCTAGTGATTTATCTCTTAAAATCATATACGGTTGACTGGGTCAACCTTGTATAGCTGATATAAACAGAAGGATTTAGGGAAATATATGACTATATATACAAGTTCATTTCCAACCATTTGATAAGAGACAATCAAATAAAAATAAGTACAAATAAACATTTACTTATTGACCAATCTACTTGAGGAATAAAGCTTAGGGTTCCATACTTTATTTGGAGATACATATCTTATCTTGTGGAGAAGTATTTTATATGCATAGATAGGTTATGTATCTTAGAGATGATTTGTCTTTGTTATCCTTACATGACACAAAAATATCTTGTGAAGCACCTTATCCAAGGCAGATATTGAGGCTTCATGGGTTTTTAATCAAAGGTAAGTATTCCTAACTTTATTTCTCCTTTTTAAGAGTAGATAGATAATGTAGTTGTGCTTCTCTCCCACAATTTAGGATTTTGTATACATTGACATGAGTATATGTCTTCTATGTATGTTTAGTTTAGTTTTTTTTTTTCTAACCCCCACTTTATGTCAAAATCTTTGGTGTGCACTAGATTAGATTTACATTATTTTTTATTAGAATAGAGTGAACATTAAACCTATGACTCTTTTAGGGTTTTTGTGTGATTGTGTTAGACTGTAGGCTTTAGAACAATTCATAGCATGGTGTATTATGTCAAGTTATATCTTAATTAGGTCTAGTGGATCCCCATATTTTTCATTATCTTACTTAACAAATTTATTTCCAATCAAAAGTATAGGTATGATCTATCTTCTCTGAGATATGATTGATTTATAGACATGATGCATTTTTGATTGCATACATTCTAGTGAACCTGACATGAACTAAGCCTTATAGGATCTATTCAATTATTTCATTCTTTTATCATTATTTATATCATATATTTTCATACTGGGTTGATTGCATCAACCCAATTCTAACTTTTATGCGTATGTTTAACACATAGTCGCATCAAGATGATTATATTATTTTGGTGCAATTTCATCAAGTACAAAAAAATATATTAGGTCAACCCAATCAACCCTATACATTTTTAGACATCTAATTTAGACTACTATGTCAACCCAGTCGACCTTGTAAATTCCAAGCACTCAAAAATAGGTTTTTTGTAAAGCTTGATCAACCTAATCAACCTAGTTAGTAGAAATTTCAAGCATATATTAAGGTTATTGAACAAAAATCTTCATTCTCTACATCTCTAATCTACCAAGGTTCCTTTATATCTCTCTATCTCTTTCTTTATAGTCTTTCCTTTTATAGTTTTCAGTCTTTAAAACTACCTATACACAGTCAACTAAATCGACTGTATTGCCCTAGTTCTATGTTTTATGTGTTGTCTAGATAACTAGGTTGACTCTACCAACCCTATTCATTTTTATACCTTGTTTTCCTAGTATAGTTTCAACCCTATCAACCTTGTTCTATATTTTGTGCATACACTATTGACTATATCAACATTGTACCTTATTTCAAAGTTTGAATTAACTTTTATATGCTAGTAATGATCTTACACTTTAATTTCTTGTTTATTTAATTCTTAGAATAGATCACATAGTTTAATTAGGTGGTTTTTCAATAAATCATTTAGTTTCACTATTTTATATTTTATGCACATATAACCAAATCAAAAAATCTAAACAAACATTTTAACATTTGTCTACCCATGTCTAACTTACTTAGATTTCATCACCAAGGGGGAAGAGGAATTGATGTTATGGTCAAGTATAAAGTATGGTTAATGGTATATTTTGGCTAAACACATGATGCCCTTATTGATATAGTGTCTGAAGTGAGGAGGTAGGCCCTTATACCAAGCCTGTATCATTAATATTACAGATCCATTTCAACCCAAACTACCTAAAACCATCCATAGATTTTTTTCTAATTACTTACTTAAAAAAAAATTTCCATAACATTTAAAATCATATCTAATAATATTATAAACATTCAAGTAGACCAATTAGTTATCTCTTTTAATTTCCAAGTTAATTGCTTTCTCTTTGCTCAATTGTATTTTTTATTACAAAAACATGCATTAGCCAACATTGGTGCAAGTTTTTTGTACTATGTGCCTCAATTGGATCAACCTAATTGATCTAATTGATTGTTTTTTTCCCTTCATTATTGATTTAAAAAGTAATTGTAATTTGTTTTTTCCATCCTACTAGGTCGACACTACCGATCCTATACATTTTTTCAGCCTAATGGGTCAACACTACCAACCCTATACTTTTTTCAGCCTACTAGGTTGACATTACTGACCCTATACATTATTTTAGCCCACTAGGTCAACACTACTAACCCTATACATTTTTTTAGCCTACTGGGTTGACACAACCAACCCTGTACATTTTTTCAACCTACTAGGTCAACATTGTTATCCCTATACAATTTTTAGCCTCTATTATTTTGTGTCATTATCTAGTCTTATGTCATAATGTTGACATATTTTCAACCTTATCTTAGTCCATAACATTGAATATTTTAATGTTTTGGATAATAACCTCACTGATTTTATTACTTCAGATGAAACTATCCACTTTCTTCCCTCCTCTTCTCCTAAACCAAAACCAATCACTGCATAATGTAACATAGTTGAGTTCATCATAATCCTCTTCCCAATACCAATGTTTGGAATTATCTACCTATAAATAATTATCCTCCCACCAACACTAAGAATACCTTTCCTATCAACACCAATACCCATCCTACAAACACCAACTCACCTATTGATATAACTCAACTTCTTACACACATAGTTCAACAAATGAACATCATGTAAACAACCAATCAATCTCAAATGATGAATATGCAACACAATTATTAAACTGACTAGTCAACCACCTCAAGTCATCATGTCTCAACCAAATCCAAAATTTGTCCCCCTCCTTTTAGAAATGCCAATGGGAATATCATCCCTCAACCTCTAATGAATACCATAATGCTTCAACATTTTCAAAATGAACCTTTAGCCCAATTCATTACATCCATATATATTGGAAACATCTCTCTAATTATCACATAAAATGGGACTAAGGATCCTACTATCTTTCTTAAGTCTTTTGGTAATCTCTATAAGGAATGGGCCAAAACTAATACCTTTTATACCACCAAGCTCTTAGCAAAAACATTTTTTGGTGATGTACTTGAATGGTACAACCAAATTTATATACATTATGTCTCAAAATAGAATATTTACTCAATTCTTTAGTGAAGGAATTTCAAGATGATGACCTTCCTAAAAATTACCTTAGCCATTTCATCAATGTCAAGCAACTTCTTAATGAATCGACTTATATTTTCATCCAATGATGGAATTATCTTGTTCATAAAGTAAAACATAACATGAATGATTATAATCTTTTAAAACTATTTGTCACTACTCTTAAATATCCCCTTTAATACAAATTTTGAATCTTTTCACCTAAAACTTTAGATGAATCCTTAAACCAACCAAAAAGGCAAGACTTTCTTATGATTGAATTTGAAACACATCAAAAAACTACTAAAGAATCTTTTCAATTATGTTCTCATAAAATTGATTCATCCAAGTTTCTCCAACCTCAAAATAGAGCATCCAATTCAGCCAATTTTAACCCAACCCACCCTCCCTTTAGTCTAGAACAACTTAAAACTAAATTTCTACCCTCTAAACCCATGAGCTTTGATCCTTCCAAACCTCTTCCCAAATATTACAATTCTAATAAATTTTATTGGTGGCATGCTAATATAGGTCACTTTCATGACTCTTATCATTATCTTCACCACTTTATTCTTTATTTATTTCTTATTCCATATTTCAATCTTGATACTCTCTTAAAATAACATTATCAAGATTATCTTCAAGCTTCTCAAATTTAATCTCAAGAACCACAATCACATTAACCTCAACTACCTAATGATAAAAAAAATAATCCCATACCTACACCTCATCCACTATTATTATTTAAACCATATTTTATCCTTCTTCCTACACCAATAAGGAAAGGATAGCTAACATGAACAAATTTAAACATATTGTTGCATCCATTGAAGTTCAACCTCTTAGGCCACATGAACTAAAGGAGTACTTAGTTCAAATGCCTACTCCAAATCATATCATACATGGTCCTATCTCCTATAAATCCTATGTCACATTCAACATCCTTAAAATCTAACAAACCAACACATTTACCTATCTCTAAATGCACCTACCAACCCAATTCAAATCATTTTAATGGTTCAATGTTACCTCACTCCACCTCACTTGTTGGGGCATCTTGTGATGCCTATCCACATGTCCCTTTAGACTATGGGGCATATTACTGTGCCCATCCTTACATTCACTTACCCATTGGGGCATATTATGATTCCCACTCTTATGCTACAACTCATAATAATAAACAAATTTAGCTTCAAGAAACCTTTCAAAACTTATAAAATTATATTTCACATGCTTATCTTGATACAAAAATTAGCATAGATCTTACTTGTTCTTTTTGTCTCATGTTTTTGTGCACTTCCTTTTTCTTTACTATCATCATTATTTTCCTTTATATTCTTTTGTTTTCTTACACATTACATTTGACATTTATTTTCATTTTGGCCCTTATATATCTCTTTTATTTTTGTGTTTTTATGTCATTCTTTGCCTTAGTAGCTTCATGATTATTTCTTCATTTATTTAGCATTCTTTTTTTGCACCCCTTGGGTTTCTCTTTTGTGAGTTGATTCATAAGACCGTGGATAGGACTCAACCCTCCTCACAAAACTACCATCTTTTTATTTACCTCATTTTATTTCACATACTTGATTTTTAGTACCCTCGTGGGCTTCTATTTTATGAGTTGCTTTGTAACATCATGGATAGGACCTAAACATCCTTATAAAAATACCATCTTTTCATGTTTTTGATCCTTGTTCTCAATTTTGGCTTTTTCTTCTTTTGGTAGATGGAATTTGAATAATAATCTATGTTAGCATGTTTTCCTCCTTTTCTTAATTCTTATGATAAGGAATCACACTTTACTATCATTGTATCCCTTTTTTTCCATTTGTCACATTTTTTGAAATTTGAAGTAATTCAAATTGTTCCATGTGTCATTCCTCTTGATTTCCCCTTCCTTTCACTCTACATTGGATAAAATAAGGTTAAAGTCAAGATAGCATTTTTATTTTACCTATATGTATGAGACTCTTATACCTCATGATATTTGAGTTTATCTCTCTTAGAAACCAAGTCCCAAGTATTTAAATTAAAATCATATTTAGTACCCATGTTTGGTTTTCCAAATCCATATGGAGGAGGAATAAAAAAATCCACCAAGAAAGTTAAAATCCAAATCATTTAAAACAAAAGGAAATGATATCTAAAAGGCAAAATATAAATCTACAAATTCAAATTCACACTAAAATACATGATTCTAAGAACATCTATCTCTAATCAAATATTAAACTCCATAGTTGGCCTCACATAAAACTGAGATCCTTTGGGATACAATAGGCCAGTAGATTGGAATAGGAGAATTAAATAAACTTTATGGTGCTACCTATTTTATCACACAAGTACCCATATTTGTAGTAGATTTATGGATTTTTAAGGGGTCCTAAAGAATGGGAAGGTAGGTCCATCATAATTTTCATTCATATAGGCTTCATTATATTATCTATATACTCCATTTGTTGACCTAAGACTTGTGTGGCTAAGAGAAGTTCTTCAAAGTCCTTACGGTCGAAAGTATTCTTGTTTTGATAGACCTAATTTAAGTGTCTTAACTTCAATAAAGAGTTACTCTACCCAAGTTTTTACTTCATTCTCCCTTCCACCCATTTCATTTCCCCCCCTTGATAGACAAATTGTGATTCCAAATCTATTTTCCCTCTTCTTTAAATTCCTTATTCTTCACCTCTTAAAAACATGCTATCACTATTTTATTTCAATTTTATCTATCCTTAGACCAAAACAACATATTTGAGAAACTATGGATTACACCCTTATACAATTTATTTACCACACCATCTCATTATCATCCTAGTCATGACATTGGGTGGTTGTATTTTCTTACATTATATCTTAGAACATGCACTGAGTATGAGTTTTTCATCCTTTAGAGCTTTTGATTTTCATTTCTCCACCATGTTATTGTTTGATTTTTGTAGACTTCACTTATCTTACATATGAAATTTTCAATTATTACATGTTTCTCTTTATGTATGCCTTCCTCATGTTTGTCTCACATCTTCAATTACATTTCATTTTTCATCTTTCATTTTTTTATTTTTTCCTATCTTACATGAGCTTACTTTTTCAATTTCTTACATATCTTTATTCAAGTTTTTTTTCATTGATATTTCATTTTTAATTCCTATTTTACATTATTTTTCCAATCATTTATCATTTATTTACCAATCATTTCTCATTCATTTACTATCATTTGTCATTCATTTTCCATCCTTTTGTCAATCATTTACCTCTAATAGTCTAGCCTTGTCTCAACAATTCTAATTTGACAATTTTCCTAAAGTCCTTCATATCTTTGCCTTAACTCATTTTTTTCCACTATCACATGCCTATCTTTCAAAATTTTCAATTTTTGGCTATTTTTTTACTAATTTCTATAGGTTCACCTAGCGTTCTTCACATTAGATGCCTTCACTTTCTCTTATAATATAATTCTTTATCTAAAACAATAAGGTAAGTAAAGGTATGTGTTTTTTTCCTTTAATTTATCTTATTTGGTACTTATTGCACTTTATTTAGCATCAACATTATGTGTTATCATGTTTTATTTCCCAAATCACCATCCCATGTTACACTTATGTGACACATGATGATCTTCAAGTGGGACATATGTATACACATAATATTTTCAAAATTTTATTGATTACTAATACTTTGTATCTTGTAGGAACATATCGAGTCTCAATCTCTTTGAGTGTATGCCTTAAGGGGTATAGTGGGAAAGGTATGGGCAGACCATTGGTGCTTCCTAAGATTTTTATCCCTTTTTCCAATTGTCATCTACATACTTGTCTCCTAAAACCATTTACTATAAGATTATTCTTCTCAGTTGTACCCACTCTAATCATTTGTCATGCTTTACCCTCTATTCTCTTTCCTTGACCCTTTTTTGCCAATTGATTTTACTAGGTCAACTGGGTTGACCCTATATAGTTTTTAGCCTCTAATTATTGTACATGGTTGACTGGGTCAATCCTATACTATTTAGGGGAATTTTTTACTTAGAGTTTTGTTAGCCCTTTGACTGACCTAGATTGAGATCTAATGATTTATCTCCCAAAAACATACAAGGTCGACTGGGTTGACCCTATACAATTGACATATTTAAAAGGATTTAGGTCAAGATTTGCCTATATATACAAGTTCATTTCCAACCATTTTATAAGAGAGAATCAAAGAAGAATAATTACAAATGAACATCTACTTATTGACCATTTTAATTGAGTAACAAAGCTTAGGGTTCCATACTTTCTTTGGAGATATTGATCTTATCTTATGGAGAATTCTTTTGGATGCATAGATAGGTTATGTATCCTAGAAATGATTTGTCTTTGTTATCCTTACATACCAAAATAATATCTTGTGAAGCACCTTAGCCAAGGGAGAGATTGAGGCTTAGTGGGTTCATCTTTAAAGGTAAGTATTCCTAACTTTATTTCTCCTTTGTAAGAGTAGATAAATAATGTAGTTGTGCTTCTCTCCCATGTATTAGGATTCCATAAACATTAACATTAGTATATAATTTATATACATGTTTAGTTTAGTTTTTTTTGTTTCTAACCTCTACTTTATGCCACAAGATTTGGTGTGCACTATATTATATTTACTTTCTTGTTTATTAGAATAGAGTGAACATTAAACTTAAGACTCTTTTAGGGTTTTTATGTGATTGTGTTAGACTATATGCTTTGGAACCCTTCTTAGTATGGTGTATTTTGACAAGTGATCTCTTAATTGGGTATAGTGGATCCCCATATTAGTCATGATCCTAATTAACAATTATATTCCTAATCAGAAGTGTAGTTATGCTCTATATTCTTCGAGCCAAGATTGATTTATAGACATGATGTATTTTTGATTGCATAAAAATACTCACTTTTAAAAAAAGTTTTATCTTCCCTCCATCTTAAATTTATTGTTTGATGATAATACAAAATTGAACCAAACAAACATGATGAGTTTCACCAATCCTAATATATTTCCTAATGCCACCATGTGGAAGTCACCATAGATCAAATCAATGTCCACATTTCCACTTGCATTACCAACTATGGGACTCCTATCCATTCTTCCTCAACACTTAAACCCTTATTTTCATTACAAGATGATTTTGAAATTAAGTACACAATTAAAATGATATTTTTCATCAATGAAAACCCTCAAAATAAATGAAAATATATTACAACCATCTATAACCTCATGAAGGGGCCTCATATAGGAGAAACCCATTCACCTTCCCCTATTTTTTCCCAAGATTTTGGGGCAAGACTTTTTTTTTTCATCCTAACCTTTCCATTCAATTATGTCTCCTTCCCATACTATGACATCATCCTCTATGTCTTCTTCTACCTATATAAAAAGTATTTTTAAAGACATGATAGGTTAAATTTATATTGGGGATCTTTAAAATACCCACATCCATACCCATGCTACCAGTGCTTCTCATGATACCAATGTTTATTTCACTACTAGTGCATCTCATGCTACAAATGATTCTTTCACTACTAATGCCTCTCATGCCACTAGTGTGGTGCATGACACTACTTTATTCCACACTTATGGTGCATCTTAATATCTCAAGACCTCACATAATAATAATGCATCACATGTTGCATCCACTATCCAAAATTCAACTCAAACCAATCAAATTTTATTATAAATGCTTAACAAAACACATACATTTCAAGCTAATAATGCAAATAAAATGATGAAAATACAAAATCACCTAATACATCTCCAAAACCAACCTCACCATGTTCTATGTAGAGTGAAAATTTTTATTCCCCCCACCCCCCATAGGGATTCACATGATAACCTCATACCAAAACCCCCACTTATCAACAAAACTATCAAACATTTACAAAATGAACCTATAGTACCTTAAATGGATAACATTGGCATAGGGGTATCATCTCACCATTACTTATAATGGATCTATGGATCTTACCTTACATATAAAAACATTTGGCAACCTTTAAAAATATTGGGTTAAGCTTAATACTTTTGTTTCCACTAAACTCTTAGCTAAAAAACTTTTAGGAGATGATTTAGATTGATACAATAAATTTGAAGCCCACTCTATTACTATCCTAGAATACTTGGTCAAATCACAAGTCCAAAAGGTCCAAACTTGTGATCTTCTAAGAAAAAACTTAGCTCATTTTATAAATTGTTAAAAACTCAAAAATAAAATGATGCAAGTCTTCATCAAATGATGGAAAAAATTGTCTAACAAATCTAAGAATAATATAGTGGATGACAACCTCTTCCACCTATTTACTAATTCTTTCCACCCTAAATTAAAATATCACGTTTGGACCCTTTCTTCAAAAACTTTGGAATAAGATATTGACCAATCCAAATGACAAGATTTACTCATGCATAAATTTGAACCATCTCAACCTAAAAAAGGAACTCATATGATTATTAAAAAAAATAAAAATAAAAAATAAAAAAAAATCATGCAACTCATGATGTTGTTACAAACAATTATGACACCGTATACACCATATAAGATATTTCTCTAAATAATACCATGGAGCATGTTTTCCCCCCTAAAAACAATTATAATCATAATCTCACACTTTCTCAAAACAATTATACTAACATACACAAACCATTATCACTAGTAAAAATTCAAAAATGTCTCCCAAAACCTCTACCATGATTTCTTAACCCCACTCATCTTATGAAATCATGGTATGATCCAAATAATTTTTTTGGTTTAATGCAAGTTGGGGCCATTATCATGAGACTTTAGACAATTAAAAAATATTTCTATGCATTTTATTCTTGGTCCTAACTTTGACCACAAATCCCTTTTGCCAAAATGTCAAAAAATTTATGTCATAGAATTTAAAGTTCATGAGACTAAAACTAAAAATAAAAATTTAAACCAAGTTAATGCTCATTTAGTTATCTAAAGGATCCCCTTCATAACCACCAAGACAAAATTGAACAACTCACCCCTACTACTAAAAACATTGAAAGTATTATAGACCTTAACCTCAATGATGAAAATATGGTTAATATGACTAATATGAGAATATTAGTTGCTTATAATTACTCAAACCCAACACCTACACATCAAACATCTTCAACATTTCACATTATTGAAGACACTTCCCCATCCCATCTCATAGAATTAGGGCATGAGGAACCAATACACATATAAGTACCACCTCCAATGACACAAATTAATCATACCTCTCATACCATTGATATGAGTTCTACTCCTTATCCAACTTTTATACCTCAAGAAAACATACCTCAAACTTCCAACAAAATATACTCTACTCAACCACAAGAAATACCTCAACAAACCATCAAAACACCTAAATTCATTCAACCCACTTACAACCAACCTAAACCAACCATACCTTATCAACGTAATTTTCATTGTACATCCAACCCCCCTTCCCATAAGCTCTTACAACACTATGTACCTTTATCTAACAATCCACTCTTGGTTTATGATGAATGGGAACCTATTACAAAACTTTACCATCTTTGATCTCAAATATCCTTTATAGAGATAATGAGAACTTCTACCCACCATCATAATAACCTAATGAAATTATTTTTTTAATTAAAAATCCCTTGTATTCCTCTTATAAGGCAAGAGGTTACCTTATCAAGATATGAAGATAACATATTTCAACAATGTGAATATATGTCTATCCATGTTGATGAAATAATGAACACTTCCCTCTCACTTAAGTTTCATATATCATCTATGTTATTTATGTTAATGATCCTCCTTTATTAATTAGTTTTCAAATAGATGATATATAAGTTAAGATTTATTTAATTGAGGAAGGTTCATGCACTTGTTTTGCCTCCATTGGCTTTATTAAAACACTTGGTTACTTTGAATGTAATCTTAAATCCAAATGAAGTACATGTCAAGGCTATGATAGAAGATAAATTCCTCCTCTAGGTTGTGTTTATATTCCCATTAGCATTCCTCCCATTACCATCTTTGTGAAAGTCATGATATTTAATTTTCCACTTTCCTAAAATATCTTATTTGGTCAACGTTAGACTAATTGTATGAGAGCACTTACTTCATCTATATGCCAATGTGTCAAATTTACTCATAATGGTGCTATATAAAAGAATCAAGGGGAAACAAATTTTTAGAATTATAAACAATTCAAAGAACATGGTGTCTTTAAAATACCCACCTTTTAACCCTTACCTAGTGTTTCATTTTGAGAATTCTAACACTTCAACTATCCTGTTAACTCCACTAGAGGTTACAATGGTCATCCAAAATTAATTGGGAATATTCCACATAATCTCTTAAAATATGATGATGATGATGATGATGATGATGATATGAATGAGATAATCCTAATGATCAAAACTTTTTATGTCTCCCCTCACATCATCACTCAACTTCCTCCTTCTCTTAAACCTTGATCCCATTAGTAACTTCTTGATGACATATGGGTTACTTTAACCAAAATTAGACATTTAATTCACCATGCTTCATCAATTGATAAAATAGTTCACACATGTACTATTGACTTACATACACCTAATTATGATGATGGTTATGCTTTAGATGACACATTTTTATCTGGATTCATCCAATCTAAATATGTTTAAGTTCTTAGATATCATTCTTTTTTATTTCAATATTTTTTTCTTCTTCTATCATTCCTTCTCTCATAGTACCTAATATTAATTTTTATACTAATATTCATAGGTTAGATGAATAAATTATGTATTATGCCTCCAATAATAATAAAGCCTCTTAAGAGTATGCTCATGGATCATGTCATGACATGACCCTATCATTTTGATAGATATCACGACCCTTACATTATGCTTCTTCTATAGATGTTAGCCACTTTGATTAGGCCCACTACATAGCCAACCTTACCTACAAATGATACTACTCTAGTTTTTTTTGTAAATTATCCCCTCCTCAATGATGGTCTTCTTCCATTACCTTAGCTTGATCCATTACCTACACAATGGGAATATTAACTATATTCATATAGTTGTTGGTCATTAGACCAAGGATTATCATCTATATCAGTAGCCCCAAGCATCCTATTCTAACCCTTTAACTAGTAGACCTCCAATATCTACTAATAGATGTATTTTTTGCTTCCATGAAATAAATAACCATTCTTATACCCATTGTCAAAAACTTAGGTAACACATCGATAATTTATAACTAGTCATTACCTAGCCTAAAGACAAGAATATCCCACCTCTTAATATACTTTTAGAGTACATCTATAAATATGGGTAAGTATATTATATTTGGAATTAGTGTTATACCCATTGTACTAATTGATTTCATTTAATTTATAACATTTATGAGATTTCCCATAGTCTACAACAACACCAATTATTCCTCCTCATACATGTCACTTGGAAATGAAGGCTCCTCCTTCTCTATTAGTTTTACCTCCTCCTAGATCCATATATACCATTCATATCAAGATGCCTATTATTTTCATTGATTATCCCACACATGAGATACCACATGAGAATTAATCTTCTTATTCTATACATACCTTTTCAGTTAAGTTGAAATGGAAGGAAGACTTTTCACAAATTTTCATGAAGATTGATGAGACTCTAACTAACCTCATAATTCAAATGTACATGAATGTGTTAGATGTTATGGATAACATTTTTTGTAATATATATAAATATTTGTGAACACAACATGGCATTCTCTCACATTATTTATTATCATATTACATGATTTGATTGTATTTGTGATTCATTTATATATCATCTATTTTTGACTATTTTTCAAACATGATTTCACTTATCTCTTTTGTATGAACCATTATATTATAATCTATGTGATTTAAATGTTTTCATTCTCTTTCAATTTATCTTATGGCTTATTCTCATTCTTTTCATGATTGGAAAATTATGCAAATGGTTTCACTTATTTTACATGGAATCCTTTATTTTCTTTGTAACGATTGTTTGTTGTATTTCGCACTCAAATAAAGATAGTTATTATTGTGACTTGGTTATACACCCCTTATTCCCTTAGTATTTTATCTTTACCATATGATAAATTAAAAAAAAAAAAAAAAATCATTTTACTAGTTCAATACACCAACATATTTGATCTCCCTTTTTCCTCATTTCTTTTCCACATACTAAGATTACATACAATTGAAACTTATGATTACATACTAGTTCATAGTTAATCCTAAGTCATTTAGTTAGTCATATCTCTGGTTACTTAGCTTGATTTAACCAAAGTCTAAATCTCATTTATGTGTATAAATTTTATCATTCATGTTGGTTATTTATATGGAGGATGAATCACAAAATCCATAAAAAATTTAAAATACAAATCATTTGAACAAAAGGCAATGATTCAAAAGGAAACAGAAAATTCAAAAGTCTTATCACACCAAAATACATGATTCATATCACATATCCTATTTCTAATCCAAAATCAAACTCCATATTTGGCCTCATGATAGAGTCGAGGTCCATTGGGGTGGATTAGGCTAGTATGTTGGGATAGGAGAACAAAAAACAAATATATAGTGCTACCAAATTTACTTTCTCACATAAATACCCAATCTTATTAAATAGATTTATGGCTTTGTAAGAGGTTCTAAGGAATAAGAAACATGTTGTGGGAAGGTAGGTATATTATAATTTTCTTTTTCATATAACCTTCATGATTTGATCTTAATTTTACACCTATTTGCCTATACAACTTTGTGATTATTGTAAATAGGTATCCTTTGTATTTTTATGGTCACTATCCTCTTAGTGTCTTTCCTTCTTACCTATTATGCCTCATGTTTACTAAGGTTTTATCATAAATACCTGTCATGTTTTTTACACTCCCTATTTAATTACATTAACGCTAATATTTACCCTTAATGGATTTTTTTTTTGAATTGATCATACCCCTACGGTTTCCCTTTGTGAGTTAAATTATAAGACCTTGGATAGGACCAGACATTCCTCACAAAATATTTCATTATTTTCCCCCTTATTACCATCACCGCATTAATGTTCACCTTTTGAGTTATAGTGTAAGACCATGGATATGAATAGGAATTCCTCATAAATTATCACATTAACCCTCTTTAAATTGTTCCAAAATTTCTATCCACCTCATTGGTGGTCCCTTTGTGAGTTTTAGTGTAAGACCATAGATAAGACTAGGCTCTCCTCAAAAAATATTCCCATAAAAAAAGTTCATAGTATAACCAAGCCATAATAAAATTACATGCTTCAAATTTGAGATAATTTTACATTAGTATTTACAAGTCATTTACATACTTCCCATCTTGATCTATTATGTTTTATGCTTACTTCATAAACACTTCACTTTTATCTTCTTATTTTATGATTGCTTGTATGTTTACAATCATTTTATTAAATTTATCATACTTCCCATATTGATATAGTATGATTAATTTGATTTATACTTAAATTTGTTTCTATTTTCATACTTCCCATATTGATTTAGTATGATTTATTAACACTATTATTCATTTATCTTATTACCATTTGTTTTAACATGTTTACCACTTTATTAAAAAAAATCATACTTCCCAACTTGATATAGTATGACTTACATTTGTTTTAATTTGGTGTAAAATTTACTTTTACATGGTTTGAAACACTTATTACCTTTCACTTTACCATTTTAGTTTATTATATTTATTCATTTATTGTTTTTACACATTTCCCATCATGATATAGTGTGTATTACATTTTTACTTTTCCAAGTTATTTAATTTTCTTTTTAACCATGCATGTGTATTACATAATGCTAGAATGAAAGCATACATCATATATTTCCCATAGCATATATAAAAAAATTAAAATACATGTGATAGAAAGGAAATACATCTATACATCCATCCATAAACAACAAATACACCTCATAGGAAAATAAATGTCCATATCAATATATATAACATGAGTTTGATACAATATAATACAAAAAAAAAACTATCTACAACTCTAAGGTTTTTCTTCATCATGTCTATCCTATGGTTGAGTCGTGATACCCATGGATTCATGTAAATGACCCCTCTAAATGGTATGATGTAATGAATCAATATGGGATCTCAAGCCATTGACCTACCCTTGTAGATTGGCCACTTGGGCCTACATACATCCAAGCTCTATCATAGTCTCCATATGGGAAGCTTTCTAGTGTGACAATGACTACCAAGCTTGGGCCTCTCCCTCTCCTACTCCTAAAGGTGGATTTAATCCCTATCCTCACATTTTAAACTATAGAGAAACCTCCCTAACCAATCTAAACTTGCTATCATAATCTAGGGAAAATGGTACCATAAGATATACCAAAGAAAATGGATCATAATGTGACATCACCTCATCCAAAATATCATGGTCTATAGCCAAAATCATGGTTCCCCATTTGATCTCTTTTGTATTAATACCTATAAAATAGAAACTAAATATACATTATCTCTCATGTATATATATCTAAAACCATCCATCTACACCAAATACATAAACAATAATGTAACTAGTGATCTATGTAAAAAAATTAATAGATTAATAAAAAATTTAGCAGTGTTGGTGTCACCAACCATGATCTCGCTATCATCTCAAACATCAAGCACCTCCTATGTTGATTAACTCCATGTAAGTGAAAAAATTTGAGTCACTACCTATTCCTATCATGGGCTCCTCCTTAGATCCTCTCCATCCAAAAATTATTATGGGATCTCTATGTGACTACTCATGCTCATGTACCATCCCCTAGATGGTGCCTCTATCTCCTATGAAATCATGATGGATACTACCATCCCTATTATGGATCTGAATCCCCATCTCTTACATCATCATAACATCCATAACTATAACATCCTCTACATTAGGCCTTACCTCCTCTTACTACTATCCCTGACCTGCCCATGGTCTCGATTATTAAGGCCTAATAATAGGTATCTCTATAGGTACCCCTACACCTCCTCTACTTCTTAGTTCTCTGGGATGTCATTCCCAATAAGTTTTCATTATTAGAGGAGCCACAAGATATGGTAGACCTAGCTATATAGGTACACAAGTTACTAGATGTGGCTCCACCCATGAAGTGTAATGGCTCATGATGTGAACACACACCAAACTTGTAATAATAGTATCCCAAGTTATCCAAAAGGCTATAATATCAACGTAGGGTTACCACACTATCTACCCTTGTGTCATAATATATAAAGTTAGGGCATGGGGAATGACACACACTACATGTTCCTACCTCTATCATACCACTGAAGGTAACCTATTATCAACCACATGGACAACCCAACTAATTGATACATAGGGAATCAATTTTAAAACTAAATACTCAAAATAATGATAGAGGCCATAGTCTTTTTTCCCAGGTTAACATACCATACATATCATGCATGAGCTACACCCAAATGATAGCCTAGATCATATAGAGAACCCTACTCTTGGATGGATTGACATAAGTATACCATGTATAATGGTACCTTCCCATCTAACTTATGACATAGCACATGTGTTTTCACAAGTCATACCATAACCTTATGGATATTCAAAAATTTTGAGATATACATATTGAATAAGCTAACCCACAACCTAGAGTAAATACTCTCTGAGCCTATTACCCAATGGCCTAGAGATCACCCCTCATCCTCTCCCTATGACACATCACATATCATAGGAGTATCAATAATGGGAATTATAAGAAAGGCATGGACATCCTCTAAGGTGATGCCCACCTCTATGGTATCCCACTCCACCTTCCATCCAAAAGTGTTGTTTAGCCACTCCCATGCTCCTAGGAACATGATGACTAGATACAAACTAAATGGGACCCTATTCATCTCTATTATGTATCTAAATCCAAAGGAAACTAATTGAGATCGATCCACATCTGATAGTGACTCTAGTAAATTTGGCATCTATGATGCATTAATTAGGCACCAAAATCTTTGGTGTCTTTTTAAATATCAAATAATAGATAATTTATTATAACTTGATTTAATAATAATAAAATACATTCTTAACATTCTTAAAATACTAAAAATTAACTACTTCATCAACTTGTTTTTCATATTTTCTTATTTTTTCACCTTTTTCCTACACAATCAACCCTTTTGATACTAAATTAGCCTTATCACCTATTTCCATACTAAGCCATCCCTATGCTACATAGTAGGCCCATTCCTATAGATGAAATTGGCCTTTTTGATACTAAATTAGACCTTTCCCATCCTTTGCATACTATATCAAACATATACCATGAAATAAACCTCATTTAGAAGACTAAATTGACCACTTATTACATACTACATCAACTAGAATGTATTAAGTCAACCATGTCATTCTTTCCAACTGAGTTTTTCTTCTAATACATAATCAGCCACCCTAAACAATACTAATTTAGCCCTCTACTACACAATCAACATCCTTTATGCCTCTCACCTTTTGTAACTAAGTTGGTATGGATGACTCTATTTGAAAGTTATGATGAATTTTCAATCATTTGCCATAAAATTTGTTAGGCATTTATTAGTCTGACTCTTTCCTGCCTAATATCTCATTTTACCCCTAGTTTATCTAAGACTTTACTATGGTTATTTTTAGTATCTACATTTAATCTAATATATATTTTTATATATCTATCTTAATTTCAATTGAGACTACCATTTTTTTTGAAATTAATGCATCACTTACCTAAGTTACACTGGTTGTGGTTGCTAGGCATCCTCCACATTGAAGCTATCATTTCCTCATCATGGTCACTTTTAGGGATCAACTAGGTCTCTCAAAGAAAATTTTCTCAAGATAGAAAAAATAACAAATGAATTAATTTTCGCCCTATTTATATTTACTATTCAAAAGTATTTCCCTATAAATTATTTATCAACAGATTCTACTTTTTACCCATAACTTTTTTTCTACTATATATTTTTTTGAACTAAAAGATGTTCTAGAATCTTGACACCATAGAGAATGTTTCTAAATATTACACACACACACACACACACACACACACACACACACACACACACACACACACACACACACACACACACACACACACACACACACACACACACACACACACACACACACACACACACACACACACACATATATTGAATTTTAATTTAAAAGTTTACCTAATGTTCCCTACATTAAACACCTTCACATTGCTCTCACTTTGTTTCCACTCAACAACACTAAGGTAAGTAAAGGTATGCATTTTTAAATTCTATCTTTTCATCTATCTTATTAACTTCTTACTATAATTCACTAAGTTTAGTTTTTAGTGTTTTGTGTTATTGTGTTCTTTTCCCAAAGAACCATCCCATGTTACAACTACATGACCCATGATGAGTTTTGAGTGGGGCATATGTATACACACAATATTTTAAAACTTTATCAATTATTAATGTTTTCTCTCTTATAAGAACATATCAAGACTTAATTTATCTGAGTGCATTCCTTAAAGGGTGAAATAAGAAAGGGGTGGGTAAACCATTTTTGCTTATCAATATTGTTGTTTCCTATACCACCACATGTAACCAAAAAAAACATCTCTTATATATTTCCCTAGGATTTAACACCTCCTTTACAGACTCTTCCGAGTAATTCACTTCTTAAAATAATCCCTACCTAGGCCAAAATCTCTTTTTGTCATTTACAAAACATTGTCACATGGGTTGACCCTATTGTTATAAATGAGCACATTACGAAACTAGGTTGGCCTAGCTGACCTAGTCTGGACCTAACTACTTTATTTATTAAAAATGGGTCAATTGTACCGACTATGTTGGCTAAATATTTGAAAAGGTTTAGGGTTATATTTTTCTATATAAACACATCTTTTTCACCATTTTCATTAGAGATAAATAAAGATAATCATTTATTTATAAATTTGTTTATCCACCATTCTACTTGAAAATATATTGCTTAGGGTTTCATACTTCCTTTGGAGAGAAGAATCTTGTGTTATGGGAAAATTATTTTGGATTCATTGGAAATTTTGTGTAGCCTAGAGCTGACCTATCTTTGTTATCCTTATGAACCAAAAAAATATCTTGTAAAACACCATTGGCCAAGGGAGAGATTGAGGTTTGATAGGTTCATCTTCAAGGTAAGTATTCCTAACTTTTGATCCTATTTATTAGTAGATAGATTTGTATGTGCTATTTTATGAATATGTTTCTCTCTCCATGCATTATGATTAACTCTACATTGAATTGATTAGAGTTATTATTTTCATGTTTACTTTTAATTTTATTATCCCCATTTGTGCCAAAATATTTGGTGAGTACTAGATTATATTTAATTTACTTTGCTATAAACTATAGGACCTATCTAGGGTTATTGTGTGGTATTTATTGACTAGAGGATTTGGAACCTTCTCTAGTGATATTGTATGGTAAGAGACCCCTTAACTAGGTCTAGTGGATCCATACTAGTCATGACCTTGATTATCTAAATATACCAATAAGTAAAAGGGATAGTGTGATTTATCTTCTTCAAGATAGGATTGATTTGTAGATTAACTTCACTTTCCATTATCATATAGGATCTTCCAAATCATATCACTAGACATTGTAAATATTCATGAGTATTTTATCTAGTACATTGTTGGATTATTATTATTTGTCATTAGCTTATGGATTTTAAGATGTGCTTTTTTGGTGTGATATCATAAATTATGTTATCAAAAATTTGATGATATTATTCAAAAAGTGTGTACTCTTATCATTTATTATCTTTTAAGGCAACATAAACATTGTTAAAATATTAACTTATAGGAAATTTACAACATCTTTCACATAATATTTTAGAGCCTTAATTGACTTGAACCACGTAGTGAATTATTCCATTGTAGTTATGATGTATATGGAATTAGAATGATTGTAAGGTGGAGTGATAATCCCTAAAACATTTATTCATAATTTATCAAATTTTTTGGTATAAATAACTATATTTAGGGGTGTCTCATCCCTTTGGTTTTTTTAACCATGTGATGACAAACATCACATATTTTCAACCTGGTGTGCATCATGAAACATCATAAGACACCAAAACTCACTCTGTAATATATTATTCATAGTTGATTCAAATGTGAAGTGTCTTCCCATTACCCCTTGATGGGATTATTCTAACATTTAAGTTGTCTCATGCTCCAAACCCACTTTATAAATGACTTTGTATCTACCCAACTTGTATATAAATCCATTAATGATACTAAAGATTAAGGCTCCCATGACTAGTTATTCTTGTCTCACTCTATATTTTGCTCTATAAATGCAACATGATACAATGTTTTTGAAAATTATTCCATATTTTATTGAATTACACTTACCCTAAATATACAATCATATAAATCATCATCATGTAAGTCCTTTGGTTCATCATGTGTTTGTATGCAATTAAGATGATCTAGACCTACACTATCCCTTCTCAGTTTAATTTAATTTTAAGACTAATATTAATGAAAAATAATCAACCATATTGAAATTATTCCTACAAATATTGGGTTGTTCACCAAGTATCATAATTCTTCATGATATCTAAAAAATGCAAAAGGATAAGCCAATAAGTAATTCCAAGATTTGTGTAAAGAATACCATGGCTAGGGATTCTCTTTTTTGGGTGTAATTATGATTGGTTATGAATAAATTGAAACTTAAAAAATGGAATGGGTGGTCCAAATATCCTTTTTGTAGTTGTACAATTACAACTCTAATTAGTTAACCCAAATGCATCCACATGAACAAGAAATATATTTCTCCACTTTAGAAAGATAAAAATTTGAGATGTGACCAATCACTACTTTATTTTCATAAATTTATTCTAAAATTATAGATTCAACTAAAACTTGTCCTTATGTAGATTATTTTCTATAGGTGATTCAATGGATGAAAATTCATGATTGAACTTTCAATAATACCTAATTTGGCCCATAAACCTCATATAGATTAGTTGATGGATTACTACCTACTTTGACTATGACCATAATTTATTTTATGCATACCGTATGTTTAAACAACACACCAAAAAATGTGAATAACACAAATTTAGACCTTTCCAAATGATTTTCATCTTGGAAAAATTTCTTTAAAGAAGTAAAAATCACCCAACAAATAAAATAGGCCTTTAGGAAACCATAGATGAATTCTTTAAACACCAAGTGAAAAAGAATATAATTTGTTTATTTTTTAACAAAAAAATCATTAAATTATAGGAAAGTGATCCAAACACTATAAAAAGCCATTATTACTTGATCCTCCATTAATATTAAATTTAATGATATCCACTGAGTCCATCTACAAATAAATAGATTTCATGTCCTATGATGGATTTAAACACTTGATCAGTGAATGAGATAATGAAGGGATCATTGATATATGCATAATTGAATGAAATAAAGTCCCCGCACACTCTAATATCCCTCTATAGATACTAAAACCTTATTTATATAACATCTTATTCTTCTATTCTTGACAAAGACCTATTAGGGATCTACCCTTTAGTTATAGAAATCCATGCTTCCAAAATGCTCACATTATCCATATTACTATGAATAAATGTTTATATTGTGGTCCAAACTATCATTTTTGATGACTAAAAAATATATTTCACCATATATAAATAAAAAACTTGATATATATCCTTCACTATCAGTTTGAGACATTTGCATCCACATAGGGACACATGCATCAATGCAAGGGTATAGATTATTATAAAGTGTCTAATCCTTAAAAGTCATATAAATTTTAAAATATTAAAAAAATATGGGTTATCCTATTGGTATTATTGAACCCTATAGTGAGATATTTTTAAAAGGTGTGGTATACATACAAATCTAAGCCTAAGCATTACCCATATAGTAGATACCAAGCAAACATCTATTCAAGTTCATTTAATTGATTCCAAAACTAAAGTATACTACCATATTATTCCCTATTTTATTATCAGTCATAGGAGTAGTCATATTATAGGTATGAAGCACTCACATAAAATCTCATGATTATTATTTTTCAATTTAAAAGTTAGATCATTGTATTCCCTTGCATGTAACATTTTACATGCATATGTACACACAAGTCAACACATATGGGATAAATACATATGTTTGAGGACATCCTTGGAGTTTTGAATATGTATGTTGCATTCATTAACAAAGGGGTCTTTGAGGTTAGCTTAACTTCATGAGCCCACTAACCCATTTTTGGCAAATTACAAAGACCTAAGGTGAAAAGATAGGATTTGATCCATAAATAGTCATCTACAACTTATGTGTGTGAATAAAACATATCAGTATAAAGGTGATAATAAACCCAAAAATATATAGGTTGTCACTTTTTAATATAGTGGGTATTCCATACTAGAAAATTATGTTGATATCAAGGCACTTGCATTGATGTATGTGTCCCAAGATTGGCATAAGTGTCTAGGCCTCCAAAAATAATATTTTTAGAATCAAACAATTAGATCTTGATGTTGCAATTTCATACTTCCACCTTTAAAATTATCAAATATTTTTGTGCATTCATAGATAAATTAATTATTATCTCTTATTATGTTTATGCAATCAAATTAATTTTTTGAATGTACCTTGTATATTTATCATAACTTAGAATTTTAATTCAAAATATTCATTCATTTGAGATTTTAATTAATTTTCCTACTCTATAATAATTTTATTCATCCTTGTGTATAGGCTATTCTACCTATTTAACCCTCACATACAAAAAACATAAAAATTGTTAAACATTTGATGAACCCAATCACTATGTCTTCTCATGCAAATCCTAGCTTGATCTAGGGTTTTTAGCCTCCTCAAGATTCTAATTGTTGTATTTATCCAAAAAAAATGTGTCATTTATATGCAACTTAGGTACAGTCCTAAATTAGAAGGTGTTTCTAATGAATATTTTGAGCTACCCCTTGGGCCACCTAAAATGTCTCAAGTTAATACCATGTAAAATTATACTAATAATGAGAGTTACAATAATGACAATGAAAAAATAATTTAAAAAAAATTATAGAAGATGAATATGATCATGGGGATAATAAAAAAATAAAAATAATGGGTATGAACAAGTAGATCAAGAATAAGTTAAATATATTGCATTATTTTGAGAGTGCATTCCTGAAAATATTGAATATCTCCACATTACCCTTAATACTATATTAAAATCTCAAAAATAAAACTTTTTTAGTGAACAATTATTTCTCTCTATTAATACAAACATTGGGGATATTGGATATTCTTATAACACATCCCGTCCAATTTACCTTTCTTAGAGTACAACATTGCCTACTATATTTAGTGGGGGAATGAGATATGTTTTCAAACCATTATTCCCTAAAAGTCAAATAAATATTGATACATATTCCATGGGAACAATTAATCATTCAAATCAATTAGTGGTTTCAATATCTACATCAACACAAGTGGATTTTTCATCCCATTTGGTGGATTTTCAAAGCTCAAATCTAAATCCCAATGGGTATATTGTGTAAAATCTGATCCAAGTTATCAAATATTTAGAGGATAACATTACCAAAATTGAAAAAATTATTTAAAATAAACTCATGCTATTGATTCAAAATATGTATTACATAATCCCATAACACCTGATATATATTTGTGTCCTTTTCAAACTATTTTTTTGCACCCAAGTTCACATGTTATGATGGAAAGGTTGATCATTAACCTCTATAATATTTCCATGAAGCATGCCTTGATTATGATTTAAATGATAAAATTTTGACTAAATTATTTTTGAGTGTAAAAGACTATGATTTAATATCATTCTTTGACTTACCAATCCACTTAGTGAAATCATTCAAACATATAATAGATCAGTTTCTACATAATTATCTATCAACACCACTAAAAATTTGTCATATGCCAAAATTTATAAGATCAAACAAATAAATAATGAACATATTAATGAATATGTTTTGAGGTACAAAATAATGTTGGCCAACCTAATAAATCTAACGTTATAAAAATAGATTCAAGACACATTTTAACATAGTTTGCTTTTCCCATTAAATGAGTCCATTATTTTAATCAAGTTCAAATCCTTTGATGACTTATGCCATATTTTATAGGATCCTAAAATGAAAATTATTTCATTGAACAAACTTAAGTATGTAGCAAACACACAGATTACTTCACTACCAAGTTTCATATCAAATAAAGCTACAAGGTAAAACCTATAGAACCTAAAATGAATCAACCAAAACATCTAACATAGTGTCATAACAACTTAATTAGATCATCTTATCAAATTCACCTAAGATAAAATTTACATAATTACCTCAGTCTTTAGCTTCATTACTTAACAAGCTTTTGGAATGTCATATCATATCTCTCCTTCCTCCTATAAAGGTTGATATAAGGCAATATATACCAAAAGGATATGATGATAATGCATATTATGAATATCACCATGGCCATAGGAATTTTTTAGTCATATTTTATACCTTGAAATGTAAGATTCAATATATTATTGATAACTAAAAACTTACCTTTGATGATCCTTCAAAGGATTCAGGTTCACAAGATGGTGACCATCAAAACTATAATATATTTAATAATCCATTACAAGATCATTCTAAGAAAGATACAAAAGTTAAAATGGAATATGTTTCATATTATGATCACCCATTAGATGGGGTTACTGGCACATATACATGCACAATACCTTATATGGTTTAGATAACTTCTAATACATTTGATGACAATGAAATTGTGGATGATGACTCATATCTTCATTCATTAATTATTTGAGCATACCTTAATCATAAGCCTATACATATTTTATGATCTATAACTATGATAGTGATAATACATGTACCATGATGTTACTTACACATTTGGGATATACACATGATGATTTATACCATTTAACTAAAATGATTAGATTTTTTGATGGGACATCACAACACACTATTGGTGAGAATGATATACATTTACAAGTTGGTCCAACACATGTGGTTACTAAATTTTTAGTTATGCCATATAAGATATTATTTGATATGTTATTAGGATGACCTTAGAATCATAAAATCCACACAATACCTTCCACAATGCATAGGTGTATTAAATACAATCATACAAATAGGGTAGTGATAGTTTATAGAATACCATATGAATATCCACTTGAAAAAGAAAATTTTATTCCCAGATAACTAATTATAAAACCTTATAAGGTTAATTATATTTAAAAGAGTAATAAATAGGCCATCTAATTTCCTAGATATCCCATACTTGAGAGATCATTGCACTAGAGATACATAGTGGACTACATAGAATCCTCATCTATACGTACATGGTCTACCTAGTTTATAAGAGTAAAAATATGTTTCAATTATAGTTGCACTAGGAAATCCAAAAAAAAAAAAACTATGGGTTAAACTAACCCCTACTCCTATTACTTCTTCATGAACATAGATTCATATGAGATAATCATAGAGTACTTCAAATTCTATAGTTATAGATATTACACCTATACATGCTTATTGGTAGTATCACCATTTTAATATAACATATTATGAGTTTGGATATACATATGAGCATACATTATATTAGATAATAGGACTTTTTTTTGAATCAAATATTCCAAAAAAAAATCAAATATTCAATAATTTATAAAAACTTTCAAATAAATCAAAAATACAAAAATATTAAACATTCACATGTTTACTAGATCTTTGGGGAATATATGTTGTTTAATCTATGTTATAAGATAACATATCATTTATTTTATAGATAAACATATGTTTAATGCATTCTTGAGTGTGATACATGAATAAACTAGATACATGATACATGAACATACAAATGGTGGACCTTTTCTCTTCTCATGTGACACACTACATTTGGGGCATCTACTTCCTTGATCAAAATTGATACAAGTTATATTATTTTATGATCACATTTCCATTATCATGTTTATATTATATACTAAATATTACACATGTCTATGCTTATGATTAAATATTTCAAAATTTACTTTATATGCTATGTTACATGACATTTTTTGCTAACACAGACATGTAATGAATAGTATGATATGATTATGTTGGTTTATTATACTTTGTTTACTCAAGTTATCACTTCATTGAGTGTATTTTTATTTCTTTCTATTGTCTTTCTTATGGAAAATTTGAACATGTTCCTTACTTATTGTCCCCTATTCCATTGTATGTTGATTTATTTTTTTATTTGTAAATTTGAGCATGTTATTACTTTCAGTGTATGGGATTTGAATATTCACCTTGTTTTCAGTCTCCTTCAATCCATATTATGTGACATTGAGTGATCTTATGTTTGTTTTTTATTATTTATTGATATTGTAATATTAATTTTTAGATATTTCCATGATCCATATCATGCATATTATTGATTTTTGTGATCACATACTATGAGATTCATTAATATATATGCTTATACATGCTACATGATTCATACATAAATTATATAGTTATCTTATCCTTTTGAGATAAGGTAACTACCAAATTCCATTCCCTTCACCTCAAGGGGGGATATTAGTGGGGGAATGTCATAAATAAATGAAACCACACATATGTAGTTAACATAATTCACTGAATATGATACATTTTAAAAAATTTAGATATATACTTGGATCAAATCTTATACATCTATCACCAATTTTCACAGATTTAGGACATATTTTTCCAGATTTTTAACAATACTATACATAGTTATAGAGTATAGGTTACATTTTATAAATGATTTATATTGAGACACATTAGATATGAATATGCCATGCAAGTGCACAAAAAATTAAAATTACATTTCAAACTTATTTATCAAGAAGAATTAATACTTTACCAAGAAAGATAATTTTCACCAGGAAACATCATTTTGAGCCTTTCCTATTTATATAAATTGGATCATTTTAATATTTCTTTTGAGTTTAAACACCCTAAATGGCCTAAAACTAATTCTATTTTGTATTTTGAGTTATTTATACCACTTAAATTAGATTTTATTGTACTTCCACTTGAGTTATGCAATTAAGATTCAATGATCTCAGTGGTTGTGTCATAACTCACCCTTACATTAGATTAGGGGCATAATTACCTTATAATATCCCTATTAAAATATCCAAGGTTAACTTTAAAACATATATCATCTCCAATGTTTCATAAGGAACCATCTTTACCAAGTACTAAGGAAAAACATGGTTGCATTGACACATAGTTGTACTCCTTCCTTACTCTCTTTGTTTTCAAACATTTTAATTATTTTAAATTTTAAAATGTATAAAATAATTTATAATGTAATATTATATTTATTACATTTAATACACCAAGAAAACACTCAAAGTGGGCTCCAACAAAGGTAATGTGTCTTTTACACACCTAAGTACAGATTTATTTTCTTTAAAATAGTAATTTCATCCTTATGAATTACTAAATTAAGGTGGGGACGAGGAGGATGAGGATGAGATAAATTGGTGGGGACATTAATTTAGATACTAAAATATTATTTATATATCATATAAGTCTTGTATATTTCATAAATTCCCATCATGGCTTTACCCTTCAGTTCTAGACCTCCTTGTTACTGAAAGGATCACAATCACCATCTCATTATGCCTAACTATTTATCTTATGGTCCAAAATAATAATTTATAATTACCTAGATATTATTTAATGTAAAAAAAGCCTAAAAATAAATATATATCCTTAAATTTCAGTTTTAAATTCTCAATAACTTCTTATCCTAATGAACACTTGCATCCCACATAGGGACACTTGCATCAATGTAAGTGTCTAGATTATTATCAAGTTTTCAGTCCTAAAAGTCAGACAATTTGAAAATCTTTCAAAAAATATGGTTTGGATAATTTTTATTATTGAATCATATCATGATATGTTTACAAAAGGTGTGGTATAAATTAAAATCTAAGCTTATTCATTACCCATATATCAAATACCAAACAAACACCTAATCAACCTCAATAAATTGATTATAAATATGAGTTATAATACCCTATTATTGTATATTTTATTATCAATCATAGGATCAATAATAATATAGGTATGAACACAAAGAAAATCCCATGATAATTATTTATCAAGTTACAGGTTAGATCATTACATGTAGCATATTTCACCCTTGTACACACACAAACTTACACATAGAGGATAACTAAATATGTATGAGGCATACTTGGAGTATTATATATGAATTAAATTATCATTAATAGAGGGATAATTTATGTTATCTCGAATTCATGAGCCCACTAACCCATTTTTGTTAAGGTACAAATACATAAAGTGAAAAGCTAGGGTTTGATCTAGAAACAATCATCTATAGCCTATGTGTGTGAATAAAATATATTAGTAAAAAGGTGATATAAAAACCATAAATACCCAAGTGGCCACTTTAAAATATAATGAATATTCCATACCAAACAATTTTATTGATATCAAGAAACATACATCAATGCAAGTGTCCAAAGGCTAACACAAGTATCCAAGCCTCTACAAATAATATTTTTAGAATCTAACAACTAGATCCTAATCTTATCCCTAGATATTTACACCTGTACACTTCTTAGATATGCCTATTCAGTTAAAGATAAGCTAAGTAGTATCTCTTATTTATGTTAATGAAATCAAATTACTATTTTGAATGGAACTTATATATTAATCATAATTCAACATTTTAATTTAGAATATTAATTCATTTGAGTTTTCAATTATTTGGCCTCCTATAGAATAGTTTTATTCATCCTCATGTATAGGTTATTCTACCCATTTAACCCTCATATCCAAAAACATAAAAAAAAAATTGACACACTTGTTTTATTTGTCTACACCATCATAGGATTTATCCAATCTAAGTTTTAGATTAGATAAATGATTTGATCTTCCATGATGTAATTGATTTCTTATTTTACCTTCATATTCATGTTAGGATTTAATCTATGATGTGTCTTCTTGTTTAGAACTATATAATCTTAAGGATTAATGTGCATTTATACTAATTAAGGGTCTACACCCTTGACCTCACTAAACATTATGGGAAATACATCTTCATAGTCTTGCAACAATTTTACAACCTTTAAAACTTTTTTTGAATCCAATAATATGGAGTTAGGTCCATATTCAATAATTATTTTATACAAATTTTTTCCATCTTATTTTTGAATAAATATTGATAAATTTTAATCCCCCAGCCTTCATAGAATCCACCCCTTCTTTTTTTTTGTATCATTTTGTGATATTGAGATTATAAAGATTATATTCTTTTCCCTTATCATTGTCCTTTTTTTATAGCTTCATACTACTTTATAGTGCGAGTAATATCTTTAATTACATGTCCTCACCACTTTTTATGTTCATGGAGAAAATCACACCATTATATATTCTTTTTTAAGACTTAATATTGAACCTATTTTATTCCCAAGTTTACCCATATTTTCATGAATGTTTGTATCAAATTTAGCTTGGGGTTTATAATTAGCATTGGAATCCATATCATCTATTACCCCATAAAAAAAATATTTTAATTTTATTAATTCATTGTGAAACATAGGGTTCTCATCTTTGAAGACAAAAGTTTGAATGATATCTTGCTCAATTTGGGGCCATGCCATGGTACTCATTATGTGTTCCTGATGCATGTACAAAGGCTTAGGAAAAGGATTTAAGATTCCATAGAAAATATTCACCCAATAAATTGAACTAGTGTGATAATATTTATACATGTCTACATATTAATGAACATACATATTCAAACATTGTGTTACTTAGAACTAGATCCAAATTTATAATAGATAAGGTGTGATGTGAAATCTTGCATGAAAAATTTCACACACTTCCTCCAATTTGATCTCATTAGATATATGAATATTAAACATACTAGATATGACCTCTTTAGTACATAATTTAGTGTACTCAAATAGTTTTGAGTGGGACATGATCCTTCAATATGTGAATGAACCCTATTAAGTCCTCTATACTAGAATATTGAGGAATTTGTTAGTCTATTATGAACACCATTTTCATAGGTCTAACATTTTATTCTCCTAATATCAAATTTATCTTGTTGAAATTTTTATCCCCATTGATAGATGATGTTGACCTCAAAACTATTCCACCTTACCTAATAGGTTAAATATAATATTGAATCAATTATAGGCAACTGATATATGTTCTTAATTTTTGACCGCATTGGTGATCACATGGAAGATGATTTTTAACTAGATAGAAGTTTTATGGCCATTGAGATATATACACAGGTTTAATCCATGTCTAATATTTTATTTGGATCCCTTGTAGCTCATATGCAAGCTATGCTTAATAATAAAATGTTATATCTCACATCACTTCTCTCATAGGCTCTATATCCATAATAAATTATTTTTTTCCTTATGTTCATATGGGGAAGATGGATCTTTTGGTATCATGTAATTTTTTTAACTATACGTTTTTCAATTTCATAATAATAATGACATTTTACTAGTGTGATTATAATTTTTTGTCCTCTATGTTGATGGTTATGCAACCATCAGAGTCACACTTCTTTCCAATCGATATGGGGTAGTAAGTTCAAATATTTTCAAGTCAATTACCTTAAAATATATAAACAAGATAGCTTAACAACATTTATTTCCACATCCTCAAGCATTACAATAGCATAATTTGATAGAATCAAATTCATAGGGTAATAGATTAATGATATCCTTATGATTGATTCCCAACCTGATCTAGGGATCATGTTCATAGTGCTCCTAAAGTGAAAGACAACATTGGGTATCACATACTCTATGAGATAAATATCCATATACACATACATATCCCATGGATTATTCATCTTCACATATTATACCAATCTATCCATTCTTTGTATACTCTAATATATTATGAAATATATTTCAACAATTTATGATTTTTTTCATTACATAAGGCACTTATCAATTTAAATATGTCTATTAAATTCATGACCATTATTTTTTATATTAATAATTCATGTTATTTCCATACATTTAGTCTTTTATCATCACATTATCCCATTTATTCTCATCTTTATTTTCTATCGACCATTATAGTTGGTTTGATTTATTCATTAGGACCTTTTCCATCACTAGATATGGGTAATTGTCTTGTCATACATTCTTGATTAGGTTCTCTATAATCATATATATGAGATGATTTTTTCCTTATGTTGGTTTATTATGAAAACATATAAAAAATATTTATATTTGTGTCATGTATTAATCATATTAAATTTGCATATTGTTTTGTGTTTTGTCTATTTCTCCAACACCATCTAATATTTTATGTTACATTTCATTGTGACTTTGCATTAAGCATAGTAGGTTTTCCACTATGTATTGCATGGTAAATTTATCAAAATATGGATCATTTACCCACAAAATTATAAAGTGGTTAGATATTATGGACATTTATTCCCATATTTATGACCTTGGTAGCTACATATATATCTTTCCTACCTCTATAGTGTTATCCATACTTAAAACTAAATAGAATATCCACTATACCAAATTTGAGGTGAGCTAGGTCCAAAAATAGAAATATATTTTTGTAAAGGTGATGCCTAACCTAGTTATTGATAAGGTGATGTTTTTTATCATCCTTACTAATCTTGAGGTGATGGTGGCACCCACCCTACCCAATGTTGTACAGATGGTGGAGTCAATATTTGTTGATACTATTATCAGGGAGGGGCCCATCCTAGTTGAGGCTAAAATTATGGTGGAACCAACCTTACTTATTGTGACATATTAACATATCAGACTAAAATGGATGGTTTTGGTACAAGAGTTTACTACACCATGTTTTCAAATACATTTCTAGTGATATCATCTTTTAACTCTTATAATTATTTGAATTTATTATCATTATGCATAGTTGACTTTTAGAAGTAGTAGTACACATTATATGGGTTCCACACACAATTTTTAAGTAGATGAAAATTTGAGGTAGCATGTGTCATATGCCATATAATTAATACAAGTATTTTTTTATTCAAGGACACTCATTCTAATGTTAATATTCATGTTTTCACTTAATACACTAGATAGAACTTTTAGATTATTTCCACCTTGAATATCATCCATCTTGTATTGTACATAATCTAGTTTGGAATTAGTTTTCATGTTTCTAAAAGGATAGTATTTATAGTCCTCAATTTATTACACCATGACTATAATTTTTATAGCCTCAAATTTGGTTTGGAATTGTGCTTGAGTTATTTAAAATTTAATCTTATTTTGTAGATATTCGACAAAAAATAAAACATTATTAGTGTCTTGAAATTAGAAAGTCACATTGCTTATTACATCATATAACTTAAGATTATAGTCCCATATAGACTTTCCCAATTTTTTTTATTTAATTGATATATTAAATGGTTTGATTAACACAATTATACATTTTTAATTCTATGATCAATTTGGCTTTGACATCATTGTGCATTAGATTAGTTCCATTGTTATTGAAAATAAACTTCAAGACTTGTCCAATTTTTTTTCCTATGAGATTTTAGTGTTTATCCTCATATTTTAAGATGCCATTATATTTAAACTTCATCCCATAGGTTAGCAAAATTTTCCTCTAGTTTTGTAAACCTACCATACAACTATAATGTTACAAAATGATCTAATATGGAGTGCCATTATTCCTATAATATAATGAGTGTAAATAGTTATGATAGGATATGAAAAAATATATCTAATATATTATCAAGATTTGGATAAACCCAAATATTTTTTTACTCCTTAGGATATGCACTCATATAAAAAGATGTGCCAGTGAGTCCTATAAAAGAGATTGTCAATGATTGAAAAATATAGATGTATAAAACACCTTTAATATTTTTCATAGTATTCATGGAATAGTTTATATAATTTTATATTTATCTCATGTTTTATACTATCTATT